>JANCIO010000191.1:0-63192 GCA_027604855.1 Psilocybe subaeruginosa
CTGAACCCATATGATATGCTACACTGTAAATGTACTTTCTATCATATCATATGTTACAATGGTACATATCTAGCTGTGAGGAGGCACGCATGCCAGCGTCCACCATCACCCTTACGGCCTTTGTCAAATGGGCTTCCGGCCGTTTCTCTGGAAATACCATTCGCTCCTGGTTGTCGGGTGTCCGTTCCTGGCACATTCTCAAGCACGCTCACTGGAACGGCGACCATGAATGGATCACTCTGGCACGAATGGCTGCTAACAAGGCGGGTGTCGACTTCAAACGCCCTCCTCGTCCACCTGTCTCCCTCGAACATCTTTTCGAGCTCAAGCGCCGCATCGACATTTCAAATTCTTTGGATGCAGCTGTCTGGGCTTGTGCGCTGGTATCTTTTTTCGGATGCAGACGTTAAGGAGAGACCACCGTCGCCTCCTCCTCTTCTTTCTCCCGGACACGAAACGTTGTTGCGGCCCCCAACACGGTCTCTTTCCGTTACGATCCTGCTGGCAATGTTTTGTCCGCCAGCTTTCATATTCCCTGGACCAAAACTACTCATGAAGTCGGCGCTGAGGTCATCGTTACGGCCCAAAGGGATGGCTTGTGCCCAGTTGAGGCTCTTCGCAATCATTTGCGCGTCAACAGCGATGCCCCTCCCTTACTCTCTCTGTTTGCTTTTCGTAACATATCCGGCATTTGGTCCCACATGTACAAGCACACATTCCTCGATTTCGTCTCCAAGATCTGGGACGACGCCGACTTAGCTCACGTTACGGGTCATTGTTTCCGTATTGGTGGCACAGTCACATTATTGCTTGCGGGTGTCCCTCCCGAGGTGCACCTCCTTCTTTTTATCGGTGTTCCATTCTCACATTTGACAGGTCGTAGCAGCCACGGGCGGTTGGACTTCTCTGGCCTTCCTCCTCTACTGGCGCCGTATGGTCGATATTATTCCCCTAAGCACTGCTTCCTCCTACTTACTTTCCAACATGGATACTTTATCTTCAGTCATGGACCAATACCGTATTAGATGTAACATTCCCTTAACTTCTGTTGCAAATGCTGCTTGTTAGATTACTTTATCTGCTTATCATTTGGTACTTTATTCACCCCTCCTCTCCTTCTGTCAACCTACCTTACTGCACGGTCTACCTTTTCTTACGCATGCTGATAGCACTTTATTATCGAAATCAAATAATTTCTTGGAACTTGATGAGATTTGTTCTTCAGATTGCGGAGTTCTGCTCTGCTTGGGTTTCCTTCTTGGATCCGTCTCGCTCCAAGTGTGCCGTTGTGAGCTTCACTCCTTTCGGTACAGCCACTTGGACTCCGTTTCGGATCTCCTCTTTGCTTTCCCAAGCGCTCAGGCCTTTGGCGGCCCGCTTCCCTTCCACGTCGCGTCTCGCGTTGCATTCGCGTCGTTGGTTTCACTTCTCGGAGACCACGTGACCCGTAATTCTGGGTCATCTCCCACTTGCCGCCAAAGCTCTCCGCACCTACAAAAGATTCGTGCTACACGAATAATTTGTATCTCTCTTACTTATTCCTCGGTCATAACTTCCCGAAGGAATCCTTTCGATCGACCAATAGCTTATCCAATGCTCATCAAAATTCCACGATACGAGCAACTTACGTCGACCTCTCCCGCTTCGCAGATAAATACAAGGCCAACAAGATACAAAGGATTCGAAGGATGCATGAAGTAAGCGGTAAATTATTCTCCGTCACCTCATAACTGAGGAGATTCAGTCTGACACTGGATAAGATAGCATTCTGAAAGGTTTATCAAGCTCGGATATAATAAAGACGATTTTTTGTAATAGAAGATCATGTTGAATGCGATCTTCCATCTCAGTGGGGATTGTTAACCAGGGGTCCTTGAAGTCTACGAGTTCGCCTCATTCGCAGAGCTTATCAATGCTTCAAGCGATTCCATGCCGACCACTGTTGATAACTTCCAACATGCTATGGGGCTACTTCCTAGTCATCTGGATGCGACTTATGAAGGCAAACTTGATCAGTTTCGCATGGTGCTACTCGTTTCAGGCTCTTCCCTGCAGCCTGGAGTCGAGCGTTTTGATCTGACTACTTCTGTCTTGCGCTACCACCTGGAACCGGTTCATTCATGCAAAATCTTACGTCCTTGTAGGTATCGACGGCCTAGTGTCCCACCATTGTGACGTGCATGAGGACTACTTAAATCCTGCCTCCTCTCGAGTCAGTCATAGGGAGCTCAGCGCCGACGGGATACGCATTGCACGCCGTCCAATTCAACTAGCAGGATTAGAGAGCAAAACCGCGTTGGTATGAAATGTGGATGCAAAGGCCTCCGATTTTTGTGTGAACGTTGCGAAAATTTTCAGCCCCGGCGGATGTTGTATCTATCAGCAAGCTTGCCTTCACCTGGCGCTCCGCTGTAAGATTTCTTATTACCTATGGACTCTATCTGATAACGTTTTTTTAAGATTGGACATTGCCTACTCATTGCCTCTGGACTGTCTCAGTTTAATGGCTCCCTATTTTTTAGTGCTTCTGGGCCTTCTCAGTTTCGGGAATCATCAGATGAATACTCGTGAAGAGCTATCCCAGAGCATCAGGAGATTTAGATAAAGGCTCAGGAAATGAACGACGTTAAAAGCACATCTTGTCTATGGACCTGTGGACACTGCCCGTGAGGCTGTTGTCACCCATCTTGCAAACATGTACAATACTTGATGATTTTGTTCATATTCGCAAAGCCGTCGTACATGTACTACACAAATACGGACTGAATTCAGTATAGTGTGTTACAAATATTTTATCTCAAATTGAAGTGGAAAGCTCGAATTGCTCTCCAACGCTGCGTCAAATAAAAGGGCCAGGAAAAGTACAAGTTTGATGTGCAAGGCGGCGGCGCGACGGGTTGCGTTGTGGTCCACGTGGTTCAATGACAAATAAATACATTACGTGTTACACCTCAGGCCGAAATTTTATTTCTCCCTTGAGGCTTGAGCTCTATGGTCTACTGGTACCCTTGGCCACGACTTTGCAATTAACAATCTGTAACCTGAATCCAGGGTTCAATATTTTCAATGGTCTTGAATTCTTCAATTTGGACTCAATAGCAACTCCTTGCTCCTGGGTCTGCCTTTACGGTCATCATGTATCATACTTCTGAAATAGAACCACTTTTCTATCTTGGTCACCTGCCGCCTGGCAACATCGAACGAGATGCGACGCGCGAATGTGAAGCGGGCGTGGTAATTACATGAGTTCGGTGCGTGTTTACACTTCAAAATCGAAGGATATATATATGATCTAAAACGTCAGGCAATTTCAGAGTATTCCCACCACGTTGACGATGGATAATGGCCTGGAAGAAAGGCGGTGCTTGAACAAGCTCTGTTTATGAATATCCCACAACGTCTCCCACTTTTGTTCTGTGGCCTCAGTATCAAACTCTGCTAGCGCTGAATGCATACAAACCGAACATGCATGGACGCTAGTTGATGTGAAAGCTTATCGAAATGGATTCTTCTTTCTTGCCGAGGGTTCCATGTCCGATAAAAACGTCATGCTAACCTCTTATAATCAGGATATTTATACCAGTCGTGTGCTTCATATTTGACCCTATAAATTTCACGACCCGGTCACTTGTACAAAATCTGCCCCAAATACTAATATCCCATCCTGCTTGCTAAATCTCTACTACAATATCGATGACGGTCATTCCTACTGAAACAGTTTCATTGAATGCCTCGGGATCCAATTTACGAGAAACTACCGGGTCCTTGCCTCAACCCTCCGGGAACATGACCAATCACAATCAGCAGCATTCTGCTCACTGGCTGACCGACCAAACGAATCTCCTTCCCTTCAGGAAAATCGTCGCATGCTTCCTTGGACTTTCTTTGTGCATTGTAGTCTCGACATTGGATTCCGTCATTGTCGCGACTGCCATACCCACAATATCTGCTGTGTTCAAAGCGGGGTCTATCGTCTCCTGGGTTCCCTCCGCATACCTACTCACATCGACAAGCTTCCAACCTTTGTATGGTCGCTTCAGCGATATTTTCGGCCGTAAAGCAGCGATTTCTGTGGCTATGCTGGTATTTATGCTCGGAAACCTTCTAGCTGGGTTCTCTAGGACTATTATACAATTGATTGTATTTCGTGGAATAGCAGGTGCCGGTGGAGGTGAGTTTCACTGAATTAATTGGTTATTCCCTTTAACATCATACTTCGTCTTTATTTAAGGCGGGATTATAAGCTTGTCGCAGATAATCATCTCGGATATTGTGAGCTTGCGGGATAGGTACGTCGGAACACTATTCCGAGCCTAGTACTATCTATAGAGATAACACTGGTAGAGGAAAATACCAAGGAATCATAGGTGGCGTCATTGCTCTTGGGTATGCCGTTGGTCCCTTGATCGGAGGCTCTTTGGCGCAGAAAGTTAGCTGGAGAGTGAGTTACCAACTTTTCCTGTCTTTTACTCCTACTGATAGCGTTGACAGTGGTGCTTCTGGATATGTATTCCAGTGTCTGCATGTGCGATTGCAGTCGTGAATTTCATCTTACCTCTGAAGTCAGTCAACGGGGACATGAAAAGGTCGTTCAAGCTTCTGCAAGTTGTGATATATGTTGACTGTCCAAATAACCCAGAAAACTACTAGCGGTGGATTTCTTAGGTGCCGCGCTAACCTTGGTAGGGTGCACGCTCATAATACTACCTCTTATATGGGTGAGCTCTCATTTAGATGATCGTGTACGTATTAATTCATGTTTGAGGGCTAGGGCGGCGTAACCTTTCCTTGGACATCTGCGGTAGTTCTTGCTCCCTTATTTTCAGGTTGTTTCATTGTCGTGCTTTTCTGCATTTGGGAATGGAAAGGCGCATGCTTGCCTATCGTACCTAGTAAGCGCCTGCTATACTGATGGGTATAGAATCTCATTTTGGCAAAATAGTGTACATTTTCAGGCATGCTACGGTTACAGGCGTGTATATCACCATGTTTGTCAAGTATGTCAACAACTTCGATATCCGGCGTCCAGGCTTGTTCATCAGAATTCATTTAAAGTGGATTTGTTTTCTTCTCCTCTTTATACTATTTACCCCAGTATTTCCAAGTCGTTTTAGGATATGATCCAATTGGCGCAGGTGTTTTCCTGATACCTGTTCTTGTTAGTCAGATGGTTCTTAGTTGGATCTCGGTAGGTTTCTCCGTCTTGATTTAAACCAATCTAAGCCTTGAGTCTCAAATATAAAGGGTGTTATCGTCAGTCGGACAGGCCGTTATCGGGTGCGTATTTCAGGTCATCAGTAATCTGATCCGTAACTTCTTATACGCATCCTTCCAGAATATCATCCACTCGGGCTTCGCAATCTGGTCGATTGCATGCGGCCTCATCTCAACCCTCAAACCGCATTCACACAAAGTTGAAATTGTAATCTACATGCTTCTGGCGGGAAGTGGGGCAGGGCAAGTTCGTATACCGTTAACCGTCAAAAATGCTAGTGCCGCTAAGTCACACTCTTGTCTGTACAGACGTTACAAACCACTACAGTTGCTGCCCAGGCGAGTGTTTCTCGACGAGACATGTCGGTCGTGACCGCGTTCCGTAATGCAAGCAACCATTCCACGAAATACGCAGTCTTGGGCTGATAACCATATTTCCTTCTCTAGTTTATTCGCCTTCTAGGAGGAACTCTTGCTCTTGCCTTAGGCTCAACTATTCTGTGAGTCATGTCTGCATTATGAAAAAAGATAATATCAACATCATTAATAATCCATTCCTGATCAGGAATAACTCTCTTCGTACAGCGATGAACGCACTAGCATACTCAAGCGTGCTAATAACCAGCATTGTCGATGATCCCGCCCGGCTTTTCTTCCCTAGCACACTTGGAATATCTTCATCTGATGCTACGTACATCCTCAATGCGGGCTATACGAAAGGATTTCGGACAATGTTCATTCTTAATGCGATCTTGACAGCCTTGGCGACCATAGCCAGTGTTGTATTGATCAAGCATAAAGAACTGAACAGGGGAGATGAGGGTCAGCTGAGAGCCGCGTCATCTGAAACTAAAGAGAAAGTGGAAATAAGTTCAAAGGTAACCCCTAACGAGGAGACGGCAGCCGTGCAGAAGTTGGCGTAGACTGGGGCAAAGTGAGATCAGTGCGCGAGACATAGATAGAACATTGAGTAATTTCCGGGTTGTAAGTGAAATCTCATGGTGCATACGATGATCAGTATTATGAGTACATACCGTAGAGAATGCTCGCCCGGCGACGACGATAACAAGATAGAAGTATGTTACTTCCAGTAGTTAAAGAACTAAGTACATTAGAAGGTTAAAGCAAACTATATACATGAGAAAAGATATTTATATGTTGTTGTATATCGTGTGCATCGTAAAGCCGCACATCCTTTTATCCAGGAGCTGGGCAGTGGTTACAACGGAGGTTGAATTTGGTTAGTTTATCAGATGCGGAAGCTTTATTTGCTGGCGGTGGTTGGTCGACATAATATGTTGCTCGAGGTGGTATAGGTTGGACTTGTCGGAAACAAAGGTCATCCAGTTCCTTTGCAACGATACCGTGTCTGAGGATCATGGTGAGTACATTCCCAAGTGGCCGTTTAGAATCACAGTAACGCACACAGTGCCAACGTGCTAGCAGACTTCAGAGTACGTCTGTAAATTGTCCATATATGCGGCGCAGTGATTGCAGGTCCACGTCGAATATGCCTGTTTCACATCAGCTGCTGGCTCGTCCTGTTTAACACAGAGTGTGTCGTATGAGGTTAACACGTCCCAAGTGAATGGTTGGCGATGATGGGGTCCGTCTACCGAGGGGATAATCCAGGAGACGTATACATTAGATAAAACTTAAATATGCCGTTGGGACCAGAGTACAAAAAAGCATTTGGACTTACAGCTGCCCTCCACGAATATGCGAATCGAAGCCATTTACCTGGCTCGTCGGGATATGCAACGCACCTAGAACATACAAACCGGAGATTCAAATCCATGCTATGCGCAGTGGCAGTCGTAGCATTCAGGCCTGGGAGAGGGACGAGCGATTCAGGGACGGAACTCCTTTTGGGGCTGTACACAACTCTTATCTTCAACATAATACCCGTAGTAAGTGGAGTTCGAAGGTAATCCTTTGGTTTTTTGTAGTAAGTTACGCAGTAAGTGACTCAGACTGATACAATGAATGTAAAAGGCTGTTGTATTGTACCTGTAGTAAGTTACGCAGTAAGTGACTACAGGGTATAATATAGTAAGTAAAGAACGTGAATAATAGAATAGATGGACTAACCTCAGACTGATACAATGAATGTAAAAGGCTGAGGAACGTCCCATCGATAACAGAAGAATAAACAGGTGCGCGGAACTCTCCGCGCACCCTAAGCGAAGTGAAATTGTATAAAGGCTGCGCTCGAGTGTACGAGGGCGAGCCGTGATGTAATCATAAAGAAAATAAAGAAAAGTAACGTATGCATTGCCTATTTCCAACTACACTCCCCTAGATAGGAATGCCTCGTTAAGTCAAAACTAGCATAGGCCGATCAGGTAAGATTGGCGTTCGGTGACGTCTCGCGACAAGGGTTTGGTGAGAAGATCGGCAAGATTGTCGGCGGAGGGGACGTGGACGACTTTGATCTCCCCGTCTCCGACTCGTTCCCGGATGTAATGATATCGTATGTGTATATGTTTTGCTCGTTTGTGGCCTTTGGCGGTCTCGGTGAGGGCGATTGCTGCAGTGTTGTCGTTGTAAAGGTAAGCCGGATTGTTTTGCTCCAGTCCCGCTTCTCGCATGAACGAGTACATCCAAACCGATTGTTGGCATGCCCTGCTGGTGGCCATATATTCGGCTTCGGTTGTAGAGAGTGCGACAGTATCCTGGCGCTTAGAACTCCAAGAGACCGGTCCGCCTGCCATCATGAACAGGTACGCGCCCGTTGACCTTCCAGTATCGAGGAGGTCGCCAGCGTAGTCAGCATCCACGTAGCCGTACGGTTTAATTCCCTCTTCAGTACCGCGGTAGTAAGTTATCTTGTAATGTAGCGTATGCTTGATGTATGCGAGGACGTGCATGAGGGCCTTCCAGTGAGCGGGCCCTGGATTGATTTGGAAACGAGCAAGGAGGTTTACTGCGAAAGAGAGGTCCGGTCTAGTAGCTACCTGTGCCCACATAATGCTACCCAGTACCTCCCTATACGGTTTGTCCTTCATAAAGTAGATGTCGGCCTCTGAGGATGCGCAGTCTTCGAGTGATAGGCTTGTTCCAACTGCCAGTGGTGTGAATTTCGGGTTGCAGTCGGTCATTCCGTATTGTTTAAGTATCCGTTCGAAGTATGGGCGTTGGGATAGCGAAATCTCCCCTGTCTCTGAGTTCCTTCGCATACTCATCCCCAAGATGTTCCTCCCCTTTTCTTCCTCACTAACTCGTTTTATATCATATGCGCTCTCCAACTCCCCTATCGCCGATGCTTCCTCCCCTTGTGTTGACGATCCACCAACGACATCGTCTGTGTAAGTAACGTTTAGCGTGTAATTGCCGTTGACGACCCTATGGCGAACACAGGGATCAGCCTTGGACTGGTAGTATCCGAGCGCGTCGAATGTTCCCGACAACTCCTTCTCCCAGTCGTGGGCGCCCGCCATCATCCCATATACGGTCTTGTTTGCGCGATAAACCTTGTGCTCCTCCCCTTCGCGCACAAAACCGGGTGCTTGTTCAGTGTACGCTTCGAATTTGTTGGTACTGTTCAGGTAAGCGGCAACGAAATCTATTTGCCATAGGCGAAGTCCAAGGTGCGCGATTATTGCTACACACATTCGCATTGACTCTAGCCGCGCGACCGATGCATAGGTCTGGTCGAAATCCACTCCGGGTATTTGGTTGAATCCCTGAGCGACCAACCGAGCTTTCCTCCTGTCGATCTCACCATCCGCCCCATATTTCAGCCCGTAAATCCACTTCAAGCCTATCACTTTCCTCCCTGCTGGCCTATCCACCAAAGAAAATACCCCTCTTTTCGTCATCATGTTCATTTCATCCTCCATTGGCGATAGCCATTCGTTGCTGTGTGCCATCGCGTCGTTATAGGATTTAGGGATATACGCAGGTAGGTCGGATTTGGCTAATAGAGCGATGTATGTGTCTAGATCAGCTTGAAAATCCTCCATGTGAATTTGTTGGAACTCGACGGCGTCGACATCCATATCGTAAGCTGGCGTAGCGTTCGTTTCCGGGAAGCTTTCGAACTCATCCGATTTTGTAGTCCTGTCTTCCTCGCTTGACTCTCCCCTTGCCCACTCAGCCCCTTCCTCCCTCGCCTCCTTCTCTCTTTGTTTCCATTCCTCCGACGCTTTCGCGGCTGCAGTTTGAGTAACGGTTCGAGTTGAGCGACGAGGTGGTGCATTTGTTGGTGCTGCGGGAATCTGGGGGTTATTTTGATAATTCCAAGGGCGTCGGGCAGGAGTTATCGGTTTGGGAGGTGCTTGGTGCGCGTGGCGTGGAGCAATGGGGTAAGCTTCCTTAGCCAACCCTTTATTTATATTGGTAGCTGGCGCTGGTTGGATTGGATTGTCGTCTTTGCCGTGGGGTGGTACTGGTGCAGTAGGAGCTGGTATGGGTTCGGCTGGTATAGGTTCGTTCGGGGCGGTTTCGTCCTCGAATATGGGTTCATCGTGGACCGCTTCTTGGTCGAAAAGCGTCCTGTGACCTGAACCTTCTTCAAAAACGACGTTGCGAGCTTTAACTATGGTTCCTGTATTTCTGTCCCACAGTTTGTACGCGTCCCTGCCGTAGTATCCAATAAGAACGTATTTTACCGAGACTGTATCCAGCTTTGATGGACCTATTTCTTTGGGAATTTTGGCGTAAGCAATAGACCCAATTGCTCGCAGATGCGATACATCTTGACGCTTCTTAGTCCAGGTTTCAGCAGGAATTTTGCCAGGAGCTCGACGAGAGATGATGAGGTTGCCGATGTATATCATGGCTGCCAAAAGATGATCCCAGAGGTTGGCAGGAAGACCAGCGTCGCTTCTGATACACCGGACGCCTTCAAACAACGTTCTGTTCGCGCGTTCAGCAACTCCGTTTCCGGAGTGAGCATATGGAGCTGGTGTTTCGATCCGAATCCCTCTTTCTCTACAGAAATCCATGAGCACCTTATTGAGGAACTCCTTCCCCATATCCATCCGGAAACACTTCACTTTCTCCCCTGTTTGCAGCTCCGCCTCCGCAATGTATTGCTTCACCGCATTGATAACCGCGTCGGCAGATTTCTCCACGAGAACGTATCCCTTTCGGTGGCAGGAGCATCCGTCCGACATAATAAGTGCGTATTCGCCCCCTGTAACCGTTTTGACCCTCGCAGGTCCCCATAAGTCCATGTGCACTCGTTCGAGGACCTTGGTTTCGGGGGTGACCTTTTCATCGTATGGTCGGTTCGTTTGTTTACCATAGATGCAATCCTCACACATTCCCAGTTGTTCGTCACCCGGCGTTATCTGTAGACCGTCGACGAGATTTTTCGCAGCCATTTCCTTGATTGTACGTTTCGAGAAATGCCCGAACCTTCTGTGCCACCCGTCCGCGGATGTAGGATGTTCGTGTGATCTGGCGGGTGTCGCCGTTGCTACGGGCTCTGGTTCCTCTTCGAATATATACATGCCGTTTTTGCGTTTGACAGCTAGTATTTCTTTCATATCTGGGTTGTAAATGCGAGCTTGGTTTCCCCCAAAGTTTATCTGATACCCAGCAATGTCGAATCGACTGACTGAGATGAGATTTGCCGCAAAATCCGGCGTGTAAAGGGATTCCGATAGCTTCAACTTAACACGGTTGTCGCCATTTACGTACGTCTTAAATACGTCTCCCTTTCCGTAGATTTTAAATTTTGAGGCTTTGCTAGCAGCTTGGCCTTCCTTGACCTCAGCAAAAGGTTGATACGTGTCGAAATCGGATTTATTTGTGAAACAATGATTGTTGGCCCCAGAATCGACATATGTGACAACTGGGACTTGTACATCTCCCTCTCTAGCCATCATCACCGTGGTATCCCCAGAACTGCCCTCGACTTCTGAATCTGGCACCGCTGTTACTCGATACGGCGCATCATCTGAGTCGTTAACATCGGTGGCGTCTTCTTGCCCTATATGGTAGCAAGGAGGCTCTGCAGGGTCCGCGGGATGAATTCCGTCATGTTTAAAAATGGAATCGGTGTGGCGCACCTGATGGTCGATCTCGGAATGAATGTGATCGGAGGTGTCAGGGTTGAGTTCAATGAAATCTATTTCTGGAACGTCGTCAGCTTCGGGGTAGTCGTCAAGTCCCATTGCGCATAGGGCATAGAACTCGGTCGTGGCGACAGCTGCAGTTACGGATGCAGTAGGAGGTGCGGTAGTGGACGCATTTGCCGAACCTGGTTGACCACCGCGTTGTCCAAAGGAAGCAGGGAATTTCCCTTCTTTTCCTCCACCCTTCCAATAGCAGTCCGCAATGAGATGTCCTCTCCTCTTGCAGTTCGGATTAGTGCAGACTTTCTTATTGTAGGAGTCAGATTTGGTGGTGGACTTGAGCGCGATGGCCGTGGATGAGTTCCCTCTCCCACTGATTCTACTCCAATGCATCTCTAACCGAATGATTGTGTTGACGCTCGTTTCGCCAGCTCCGATTGTCGAGATGATAGTGTCCCAGGAAGGTGGAAGAGAGGTGAGTATTATCTCACGGAAGTCCTGATCGTCGATTTTCGCTCCGACGCTGATAGCATGTTTGTGTTTGGTGTGCAGGTTGGATAGATGTGTTAAGAAATCGTCCCCCTCGTCCATACGCGTTCCACGGAGTTCACGCTGGGCGTACACCCGAGCTAAGTCGGTAGTCGTTTTATATCGATCTGATAACGATTTCCACGCCTCAGCAGCGGTTCCGTCGGTTTTCAGCCCTATTCCGATTGGGTTCTTAACGTTCTGGACGATCGCCACAAGACACCACGCATCTCGTGCGTCCCATTCGTCAAGTCGTGGATTCAGCGATGGCCATATCGTATCCGCATCCGATTGTGCTGGAAGAGCTGCTGCGAGCTCGGAAGGAGGTGGTGGGGAAGGTTGTTCTGGGGAAGTGGGAGTTTGTGTAGAAGGCTTATGGATGGTTCCATCAAGGTAGCCTCTTGCACCTCGGACGCGAGCCGACATCATAATCGTCTCGCTCCAGGTGGTGTAGTTCGTGCCATTGAACTTGTCTTCATCTGCCAATTGAGGAGGTGCCAATCCTCCGCTTTTGTTAGATGACATGTTGCCGGGTTTTCCGGTAGTGAGTGAACCTTAGTAGAGTATCGTATATTGAGTCTTTTGCGCGGGGCCCATAACCTGTAGTAAGTTACGCAGTAAGTGACTCAGACTGATACAATGAATGTAAAAGGCTGTTGTATTGTACCTGTAGTAAGTTACGCAGTAAGTGACTACAGGGTATAATATAGTAAGTAAAGAACGTGAATAATAGAATAGATGGACTAACCTCAGACTGATACAATGAATGTAAAAGGCTGAGGAACGTCCCATCGATAACAGAAGAATAAACAGGTGCGCGGAACTCTCCGCGCACCCTAAGCGAAGTGAAATTGTATAAAGGCTGCGCTCGAGTGTACGAGGGCGAGCCGTGATGTAATCATAAAGAAAATAAAGAAAAGTAACGTATGCATTGCCTATTTCCAACTACATTTTTGAAGTGCAATAATGCGCTAAGTGATCAGCTACACCAATCAAGACATGATTTGGGTTGTGTAGGCGCGAGGGCGAGACAAGCAGAACAACAGATTGTCGCTTTGTCTAAGGGATCCAATGGCGGACCGATGGACAGAATTTTCCCAGGTTCGATATCCGATTCAGGGTGGCAACTAGTTATGAGGCTTCAGGGGCGACTCTGCTCTTCATTAAATGCTGTAGCAAGGAGCTCAAGAAGCATTTACATTGGAAGATTAAAATACAAATAGAGCGTTGGAATGGACGGGAAGGTTGATAATCTGCGAGAATGGAGGAACTCACAGATATCATATGTTTGAGGGAGGGAAAGCCACTGCGACGGGAGTAGCCCTCGTTTATACTCGCTGTTAATAGCTGGAAAAGTTGCCTGCGGGTCGCTTTCAGAGCAGTGAAATCTCTTGCCAGTCGCTTTGTTTTAACCTCCATTAACATGGGTTCGGGTATAGATTGTATGGATATCCAGACTGAGATCCTATAGGCGTACCTCGACGGTGCACAAGGGGTCCACGGGAAAGGAGTCGCACGCAGTGTGCTGTTAATTACCTTTGTAATCGTTAGTTAGGTCTGCATGGGGCCAAGCCCCAATAAACATAAATCTACAAGAAAAAGAGAAAAAAAATCCAGACTGAGATATTTCCAATTATCAGAGACACTCGCAGCTTCGAAATAGTCCAGTATTACTTCGATTAGTGAGATCTGCCTTCTTCGTAAACTCGGCAGTCCACCTGATAGACAAAAAATCTTCTTGAACGTAGTCCAGTAGGACATAACGTTTTGATCATCCTAACCGAAAATCTTTTAGATACATTTTGAATTTCTCGAAGGACTCATGCAGTTTGGCGTTTTGTGATGAAGTCATGAGTGTGTTTCTGACGGTCCCTAACATTCCTCTCAAGCCATTGGTTACACCGACTTGCATCCTGTAATTAAGTGAGCGTCGTGGATGACCAATAAATAGAAGACTCACAGAAAGTATATTGTCGACAAGCCTAGTTCGATCGGCCTTGAAACGACTCAGATTTTCTTGTGCATCAGCAGGTTTCAAATTCCGAACTTCATACCGATGGATAGCCAAATCATGAACTGTACGATCGATGTTAGTTCCCCAAAAGAATAGAGTGCTGCTGGCGTGTCCATGTGCCCATCCGCCGACTATTCAGACTTACTCGTCCTCGAGAGACTAAGAATATCTTTAGGGTTGAGGTGCCCGAATATTTTGATAAGACAGATAGATTTAGTAGCTGTATAAGCTTCACACATTGCTACTTACTTCGAACAAGATGTCCAGCGGCATATTGGGTAAAAAAACTCAAGCTTTTTCGGGCACGCGACGATTTCTCAGCCTGTGATGGACTCAGTGTCGCACTATTTGCGTCCCCTCTTGCGCGCTTAGCAGGGGGTGCGCATGATGCCCTTTTACTTCCTAAAGCTATCATGTAAATAAGTTCGAAACTGGGGTTATTAAAATTGACCACTATGATATTCACTCTCCTAGCTCGAATAGCTGTCTTCACTTCGATCGTCCTCATCACTAGTCTCCACATTGTTAAGTGGAGAACTCACATTTTCAAGGTTCGGCTGAGCGCGTAGCTTGGTGGACCTTGTAGCCATATTACAGGTAGCAAAATCGGTGGTGAATGGCAATAGGAATCACGCATCATAATTCATTATATATGCTGATATACCGTCCCAAAATGTCTTAAGATGAGGACTCAGGAGTCAGAACGTTCCGTATTTCGAGAATCTGGGGTCGTACATTATTACAGTCTTATCCCCGACATTTTCCTTTAATTTGGCTCGGAATGCTGTCGTGCTCGAAGCAAATTTGTTACTCCAATGTGTATATAGAACTCAGAAAGCCCCTTGAGATGAGTACTTAAAAGCTATGTAAGCCTTAAGCCGTAGATATACTTACTCGAAATAATAATTATAAGAAATGTCCATAGTTGATGATACACAAGAATATCAAGTACTCCAATATTTCCACCTGTTAACCAAAAGAAAGAAATGCTAAACCACTCTCTGGTCAATTCCTCAAAGACTGGATCCATGTTTTGGATGGTGTGCGTGTCGTGAATGATTTGGTCCCCTCGATACCAGGCTTACAGAATTCGCTGATGCCGGGAGGGCGTCATATATTGGGCAAAGCTGTTTCCAGGCGGCTTAAAATACCATCAGTATGAAGATTGCAACGAACAAGAGAGTAGGAGGGCCTACCAGGTGTTGACATTGTTTTGCCTTTTACGCTCAGTTTACCCTGTAAGCTCATGGATTCGGGGTCTTCCGCAAACACCACAGCCAGACCACTACGGGGAAATGATCAGTAACGAAAAGAAAAAAAATATCGATGACTCCTACTGGACGTAATGGAAATCAATATGACTGTAGTAATTTTATCTGGGATTAACTTTAGACTATATCGAGTGAGCAAAATTTTCACCAGTGCATTATCCATGGACCAGGATTATCGGTTACGAAACGAATAGTGACATTGCTTCCAGCATCGCCAGCGCTAACAACGTCCCGGCGAATCGGATTGATATAGTTGGCCTTCGTCTCTCCTGCGCTCTTAACTACACTGAACGGATGCTGAGAATATCATATCAAGACAAGCGATTGAAATAAGAAACCTGAGTGGCTTACCCCGTGAAGATGGAAAGGGTGCTAAGCAAGATCAATACTTCATATCTGAATGTTGGAACGAGAATTATACTTACCGGTCCTCCAACAACGCCTGCGGGCATGGTAAGTTCAATCACTTTGTTTCGAGGCAGGACATAGAGAGGGCCATCTGGAAGTAACTCCTGTGCAGTTTTGGCGCCGCTCATTAGTTGCAATAAGAGGGGCACAGATGGCTCATGGAAGTTTTTGCCGTTCACTGTGAACCCTTTGTTGTTCATGGACATAACAAGATTTATGTTGACATCGGCCCCTCCTGACACCGGCCTTCCTGGAGCACGAGGATCTTTGAGCAAAGGCCTGAGCTTGGCTTCTGAGAGAAGATTGGTCTTCTTTTGTTTCGACGTCTTTGGATCAACAGCATGGGCGCCTTTATATCTGAGGATGGCGGAGTTGACACCGCCCTCGAATCCTTTGGCCAGTTTCATCTCATTGGTAATGGCATTGGGAAGGGCACGTATCCAGTAGTTATCAACCTTTTGGTTTGCGTGCAAGATGAACGAATAGCGCTGGCCTAAAATAACTATTCAAAATATGCCTGAATGAAACGTGCAGTAATATGTACCGGCAAAGATCTGGATAGTGTTCACAACGAGCGGAATGGTGTTTTCGCCGTCAGCCTCGATGACCGTCAGATCGTGACCATCTATCGAGAACGTGTAGTTCGGGTCGCATGACATTGAGACTAGACGGAACCGGTACCGGCGTCCTGGCTGAACGTCGACGACCGAGAGACTGACAGGAGGACCTCCAGGATATCTTCCTTTGCCGTTAATTAGTGTCGAGTCGGCAACAGGAAGACCCCCTAGGGACGGTCCTTGTGTGTGGTACCTTCTTCTAAGTAAGTCGGCCTCCATGTGCAAGCGCAAAAGAAGAAGCTCACCAATCAGCTAACGTGATAACAGTCGACTCTTATAAGAGGTACTCGCGTTAGTATGATATAGATTAAAAATAAGAGAACACCCCACTAACCATTGTCCACTAGCAATACGGATTTCGATTAATATGATAGTTCATAGCGGTATTAGAAATCATACCATCATATAGTCGTTTGTGTGGGTCTTGGGGGTCGTAAATGACCATGGGACCCCTGAGCCCATCACAATATTGCGTTCCTAGAACCGGGTTGTCACTGTGAGTGCCGAGGCAGGCAGAGCGAATACCAAAGCATACCAAAATGTGAGTGGTACCAATGCGTCCCCGCTTTATTCTTGTTAGTGAACTCGTATAGGAAAGAATTACCGGGAGCGATTGGACATTGAGTGATGCCCACGGGCCCATCTGCCCAGGCAGATTGCTGCTGGAGCATGCCGTGCCAGTGCTAATACGCCATGATTCATGAGATTAATAGAGTTGATTCGTTTCGACACAAGAAAACTCACTATGCTAGTACTCCTGAGCATAGTTTTGTCCGTAAGGTTATTGACTACGTTCAACCGAAAATTTTCCCCCTAATAAATGTATCAGAGACATTTCAGAGAGTGGCACAAAAGCCTCACCTTTTTCGCTGTTATCAAGGGGCCAGGATGACTGCCTTGAACGACAGTAGATCTGATAATAACGAGTCTGGTCCTTGTAGCAGAACAAGGGAGTAGAACCTACGACCGCTGGAATCCATCAGGAGAAATTATTTTGTTTGTAACTTTGAGAGTGGTCCGAGGTCCAACCGCAGCGAGTGCTGGGTGACAAGTGAAGCTCAAAGCGACAGAAATGACGGTATACAGTAAGATATTCATGCCAAAAGTAGGGACTGTGTTGGGAAAATGAATGTGGTGGGCGTATCAGCCTGTCGGATGTGAGGGCTCCAAGGGAGTGTTGCCAGCCAGGGATCACGGTTATATGTTGGTCTCCAGTCTCGAGCGCTCTTCGAGGAACGGTGCCTGCTAGTGATCCCGAGGTTTTGATTGGGGTTTGAGGTGCAGGAGAGAAATTTGAAAATCAGAGTCTGATTGAATCAAATTAGACATACCATGTGGAAGTTTGAGGGCTTGGTATGTAAACTGCGTCGAATTGTATAAGAGAAGTGCGTCTGAATCAGCTCCGGATTAATGGTATCAGAGTAGAAATATTATTCAACTTGCGAATGTTAGCATAGGCATATGTTCGCAACTTACATTGACATTGAATTGGCGCCCGGAAGAGGAGAACATGGGGGTCTAGACTTTGCGAACGCCGAAGACTTCATTGTTCAGGAGTCGGAAAGGTACTTGGGTGGCATTCTGCGGCATTCTGCGGCATTGCATCGGTGCCCATGTTTCGGGTCCAACGCGTGCGCAGAAGAAGAGATTAGATTACAGATTATCTCTACACAATTTAGGAGTGCCTGAAAATGACGTTTTGTTCCCGCAAGATCCTCACACACATAACACCTAGTTAATGTTCACAAATCTCAAGCGCACTGCATCCTTTCTTGCAATCAACGCTCTCATTGTTATTACTTTTCGAAGTTTCAAACCGCAGGAACGCTTGAATATATTCGACAGACCCCCCAACCAGCCACATTGTTGGGACAAAACAATAATGTCAGACATATCAGCAAGTCAATGGCTCCGAAATCGGTTCACCTCCCTCTACGAGGCCGCTCCACCACCAGAGGAAGCAGATTTCAAAGCACTTTTCCTCTCAGTCTTCTCAGAAGACTCACAAGTAGTGTTCAATCATGAAAGCATGTCCATAGACACATTTCAGGAGAAACTCACAACGGCCAACTATGCGGTCTCGGATGCATCGGTAGATTGGAAGGACTTGGTCGAGATACCGGCGCATGACAGAGAGCCCGGGGCTCAGGTGTGATTTTAACTAGATTATTTGCTTTAACGATTAACCATTGTTCTTGAATAGGAAGGAATAGTTGCTGGTAGTTTTGTCGTGACGAGGTCGATGAAATTCCGAATTCGAGCGGGACCTGCTCAGCGATTAAATCACAACATTTTCAGTGCCAAGTAAGCGCCCGTAACTCCGGTAGATATGTGGAATACTCATCACTCTTTCAATTCAGAATCGACACCGACCATAGTTCCCAACCAGATATCAACGGCAGTAAACGCAGAATCACTGGGTTCTTCATTACATCTCTCGACAAAGCCGCTCCTATACACCTCCAAGGCGTTCCTCCTCAGCCTGCTGAAACGACAACAATCAATCCTGCTCTTCTTGAGAAAAACAAAAAATAATATTCTTAAAAAAACAATTCACGCTTAACGGCCGCGTCAAACCTGTATATGTAGTCTGTATCCGAGGTATCCGTGCTGCTGATAGTAAAATCTTTACCACTCATGGATTGGTATGGCTCAAAGGAAGCCGTCGAAAAAAGGCGTCAAGGATGTCTTGGTTCACTTAATTAACGTCTCGAGAAAGTACGACTCAGGACTCCCGAAAAAGCTCAATTGCACCACTCGTGTTCATGTTATCTTACTACAAGGTAGTCGTAGAATACACAGATTATCAGTATGGGCTTTGCAGAGAATTACTGAACAGAACGATCTAATTTTCGATGGTCTAATACACAAGACTTGTACAAAATATCAAGTGCCATTAGTTCAATCAACCTTGACAGAATGTCAGCTTCGTATAAGGAAAGACAAGGAAGATGGGATTGATACGGCGAGTAGCACAAGATTAAGGAAAGAGCTACGGAATCAGGAACGTAATATACTATGGAGGGTGAGGCATATCTTAGGGATGTACACCGTACCGTATACGGTATACGGCCGTAAAGCGACGGTTGGGCTACTACTGTAGTCGTACTCGGAAAATTTTACTTCAACGGGACGGTATGGGTACCGATACGGTTGAAAACGGTGTGTACGGCACCCGTAAAGCCGCCAATACGGTGACGGTGTGCATCCCTATCATCGATATCAACGTTTTCATGCTGGGGTTGAACTTGTTTCACGGGTAGAACAAGGTCCTCTGCACTTGCATTCATCTTGCAATGTCCACTCCAAAGAATGGATGGCTTTATGCAGTATGCATCATTTTGGCCTGATACGCGGTGAGGTCCAGAGTGATGTGAATGATTCAACTTAGGAGTGGGAACTTCGCCGGAGCAGCTGACCGTTGGAAATTCACTCCTACTTGGGGCTCCAGTTCTTTACAATGTAGTTCTCTCTTCCTTTGCTCGCGTTCCTTCAAATTATCGGCGACAGGATCTTGGAAAGTAGGGATGGATCGTGGAATGGAAGAAAATTCACCTCGAATAAGAGGTTTTCCTGATCTGAGTGAGTGTCGCTTTCTTTGCTACTATTTGAATAGACATTGATCGTACTACGGTAGCGTACAGTGAGAGATGAAGCTTTCACCATCGTCGAAGCCGCTGAAAGCCTGTGTAAGGTATTCTCAGTGAAGGAACTCCCAATGTAGCACATCAAGTATTGATTATGTCGAACGGAAAACTGATGTTGGACAAGTGTTTTACGGTGGAGGACGCACTTGTGGACTTTCGCAACTCTGAAGAACCGGTGAGTGGTAAAGGCTATGTGGACCAAAGTTCTGTATTCAATAACTCCATCAGAGTATTAAAGGTATCAAAGAAATTCTCGATGGCCTATCTCACACGAACGTGGCACCTTCTAGCGAGGATAGCAACGCAGTCGCACGCTTCAGGCTCGAATCTTCCATCGAGTTGAAGAGCCTCCACGATGAGAGAAGGACCCTTCAGGAATACGTCATTAAATCGTGTATCCGAATCGCCGAAATTCGTTGTGTCACGGCCACAAGAGAACGCTACTTGCAGGTTTCCAATCGGGTGCTATCTCCCTTCCGTCGACTTCCTCCGGAAATTTTAGAGCAAATATTCTACTATGCGAGGGAGTTCAGACCAAGTGAAAGACAGCCTGGAAAACCCCTTCCTCTTATTATTGGTCAAGTATGTCATTCATGGCGTCAAATCTCTATCACGCGCTCTCTTTTGTGGGACACTGTCGACATGACCTATATACCTTCGCCGTTCTACTCATTGCTGGATTCCAGTATTATATCCACGCCAACTACCGCTGTTCTGGATCTTTGTTTTCAAAGATCGTACCCTCTTCCATTGAACCTGTCACTCCGACCAAAGTTTTTGTCTTCCGACGGGAACGAAATACCTCCGATCCACATATCCAGCGTCAAAACAATTGCGTCCATTTGTCATCGCATCCAAAAGTTAGGCATACATGCCAATTCAAAATCCACCGTAGAGCCGCTTCTGCTGTCATCTATAATCCAGTTCCCCATGTTGGAGTCATTACATCTTGAGATGGGTCGCTGCAACGATGGAGCGTCTGGACCAGTAACACTCTTCGAAAGGTGCACCGCATTGCGGGAAGTTGTTCTCGATCTACAGCCTACGCATCCGTTCAGAATCATAATTCCCTGGGGCCAGATTACACATCTCGACATGCTTCACGGGAACCGACCTATCGCAGACTCTACCTGGCGAACTCTGGTCAGAATGCTCAGAAATCTCGAGAATGGAAGATTCTGTCTGGCTGGCCGAGTGCCAGGTACCGACGACCCGTTCCTCAGCCATCACCATTCCACTGTTGATTTAATGAATACCTTCGAGCTCTCCCACCTGCACACGTTGACGATTAGGTTTGTTGGTCAGGAGTTGCCGCAGAATCGAAACATATGGCTGCTGAAAAATCTCGATTTCCCAAACCTGCAGGACTTTCATTTCTCCTTCGTCCGCGCTTCTACCCTTCCATCGTTTTTCTTCTGGCGTAACGAGAACCTACAGAATCCGCTTTATCCTCATCTCCATAAGCTTAAATCGCTTACGCTGTGGGCAATCTCTATATCCACTACAGAGTTAATCGACCTCCTCAAGATCACGACATCTTTGGAGAGGTTCCGGTTCAAAGGGGCTGCGAAGTGGACTCTGCGATATTTGGTGAGATCACTAACGCTCAAAACGGGAGAGTGCTTCACCCTGGCTCCTTCGCTGAAGAATGTCATCATATGGGCGGAGAATGTCTCGAAAAGTGAGGCGCAATCGTACATGTCGATGATCACGACTCGCCAAGAAAGAAGGTCCTTTAAGATGACAATTTTCTGTCGCAAGAGATTAAAAAATGTCCCGGACGGCTATATGGTCGTGGTTGAGGATCTTGCTGGAGCGGAGTTTCTTGATCTTTGAAGGTAAATCGTAGCATTTAGAAAATGCAGAGTCTGTCAATTGATCTATCTCTTGATATCTCTGCTCATCACTTTTTTTCTGGGTATAATAGATGTGCCTGGTAGTTAATGCACACCATCCAACGTCCAAGTTTTGCCAGAAGTTATACTTGACAACTCTGGCACAAGCAAGTCGCGCCCTGAACTAGTGGAGTGGACAGTAAAGACCTTGGGTTATTTTGCTAGAGAAAAGCAGGGATAAAGCATCAGATGTCTTTGTTCAAGCTCTACTAATGATTGGGCAATGATATCTTCTCTCCGAGTCGGACCCAACTCGGACCCCTAAAGTTATTTTTTCTTCACCTAAACCCTGATATTAGCCACCTTTTCACAAAATCTACTCATCTCATATTTTTAGCCCAAATGGTAGTCTTTAAATAGATTTAATGGTCTCGTTAAAGCCTCGACAAGCCTCGAGTTAGATGCAAGTCGGATGTATGACTTTGGCGGAAATGTCCTGTGTTACTGTCACGTGTCTGCTGTAAGTCACGAGTGGGACTAGACGCGCCGGACGCGTCATTAGGGGCTATATCTTTTAGATTGCAGCCTGACAAACAAAAACAAAAAAAGGAGCTTAAACGTAGATAGTATCTTATTCAAGAGAGCTCAAATTTTTGTCAGGAGTGTTGAGTATTTAACACTCAAATTTAGTTCAAACATACACCATACTAAGAAATGACGGAATCGTTGCTGATTCACATCATGTCAATGACAAAAATATATACAGACACGACAATTACTTGGGTCCATCGTGGAGCTATTCAAATTTCAGCGCCCAGCTGGTAAGCCTGGACTACTATGCTCTTATAGTTTTGGATGAGAGGTTTCAAACACAGCTACGTATTCCTTTTAAAGCTTGGAGTGCTCAATGACGCGCCCAAGATTCTATCTTAGGGCTGTATTCTCAGAATGTTCTTATTTTTACTATTACCTACTTAATGGTTTCGTTGGTCTGCGTAATTTTGTCTATCAGTTGCGATCGAGGCTCAGAGTCCCATGATATGCATATACATGCTTGTCGGTCACAGTCCAGGACACACAGGGTTCTGTCCTAGAGATGTATAATCGGCAAGCTCTTGTTTCTGCTTAAGAAATATACCAGATAGTTCCTTCAGCTTGGATAATTCCCGTCAGGCTCTCTCTTCGGTCAGAAACTTTGTCATATACAAATGGTTGTCGGTGGATCTTAAGATGATCCTATCAACATGGCGCGTAGATTTGGTGGTGCTAAAGAGAATACGGTTTACAAATGTCTTCAACAGACTCTAGGTGACGGCGTGACCTCTACGAGCGCTCTACGGGATGTCTTTAGAGATTGTCTTCAGAAATTCCTTCATACAAATTTGTGCTGGTATCTTCGAATTGTGTCATAGATAGGTGCTTGGGGGTGCTTAACTATCGGACCGTAATCTCAATACACATTACTTAATAGGAAGCTACTGAGTCTTTTTGGACAGCTGCTCAGTCGATGCAGAAATAGATCTACTCGTGTCCTTG
The DNA here is from genome assembly GCA_027604855.1 of Psilocybe subaeruginosa. Lineage (NCBI taxonomy): Eukaryota > Fungi > Basidiomycota > Agaricomycetes > Agaricales > Agrocybaceae > Psilocybe > Psilocybe subaeruginosa. The sequence continues at coordinate 23,097 of JANCIO010000191.1, forward strand.
GTGTGTCGGTATTTGTGTCATCACACGCTATATATGCGCGTCGGCATGTCGAGAATATGTGAAGCCATGAAGATTCCAGTGCCTAGATCCATATGTTGGGGTTGGGTTATTTATGGTTTCCGTGGAACCCGTGGGCGGGCGTTGCTTGGTACTCTTATGCTACTTGGAGTCTTGTTTCTTGGAGAGCGGAGAGAATACACTTCTGTAACGCTCTCGAGAGGTTGGGCGCCGTCCTGCTTATATATATATAACCTTCGTTGAAGCTATAAACGGAGATGACTCGAGTCCAGTGAATGCAATTTAATTATAGTTAGGCTATTCGGAGTGTGTATGATAGACAGTCCCAGGGGTGAGTATGTAAGAAGATGCGAGCTTGTACATGATGAACCTCAAGCGAGGCAGGGCGTGGTCAATACGAAGAAAAAAATACATATGCGAGGGAAGATAGGGATGCAATGCCTCGACGAAGCCCCTGGTTTTGTTTTGAGCAAACAGTAATCGTCAAGGTCATTCTCGGCGTCTAAGTTCGTTTTATCAAGATATCCGAATCGCTAGAGCGTCGCGAAATCATTAGCCGAGCAAGCGCGGTGGGGGCATAGATCCTCTTACATTATCATACATTGTGCGCGTTGCGTTGCGTCTAGATGATGCCCGGGAAGAACCACCATGGAACAGCAGCAGCGTACGCATCCCATTCCTCGCTGAACAGCTTCCGCATCTCTTTATCCTCGGCATCGGCCCTGCTGATCCCCACGCAGAACGTCCAGAGCCACCATACAGCCCACACGATGATCGCCGTGCGCTCGTTGCGCAGTGGCCCGCACTCGGTCATCCAGCTACCGCGGGTGAGGTGGGAGAACGCGAGCCCGAATACTAGCAGGAGAGAGCCTGTGTATGCCGGGTGTCGGACGTATGCGTAGAAGCGGTTCGTGATGAGGCGGTGTTCGGGGTGAATGGTGAGGTCGAAGGTGAAGAGGTGCCCAAGAGCTTTGAAGCAGTCCAATCTGATGTATGCGCCGAGAACTACTGCTACAACTCCGAGGACGAAGGACGGTGTCAATTGAATGAAAGTGGAGCTTGGAGCCGGGGATGCGGGACATATAAGAGATGCAACTGGTGAAAGCTGGGCTGGGATCGGGAGGATAGAGCGGAAGTAATAGAGAACTTCAAATGCAGCGCATAGATATGCGATTAATTGGTGGACCTGGAGGAGAGTGCGGGCGATGAAGGCTGAGCTTTGACGGGATGCATTATGCATGGATATTTACCTTAAAGATGAGAGGTGCAATTTGTAAAATGTACATCTCTTCTGTGTGGTATCGCTGCTTCGGAGCAGTTGGGTTGGGTGGTGTACATACAAAGCCATTGGAGATAGCCTGAATGGTGACGAGGATAACTCGAGCAAGAGACATTTTAGGACGCTCTGAGACGGGAGAGGAAAGCGGGATATTGAGAAAAACTAGATTTTGAGCGCGGGTTATATACAGACTTGACTCCGTGGGATCTGGATAAGAAGACTGGATGATAGAGGGAGAAACTCTTATTCCCAAGGAAGCAAGCAAAGGTTAATGCAAATTGCATAGATCTGGAAGGCGTTTACAACGGCCATAGCATAGCATGAGTACAAACTCCCAACTTCCAAGATTACTTTGGGAGCTTGCCGTAAACTCGGAGCGGTGCCCCCTAGCCCATATTGCCAGATTTCTCGATGTCGGCTTGTAAGGTTGCTGTTGAGATGATTTAGACACAATTGGGCGATTGATTCCCCGTTTGCAAGTAAGAGAGATGATTCTCCCTCGTGGATCATCCCAGGCGTCATCCCTCCCAGATTTTCTTCCAAGGGGAACTTTCTTCTCCCGGACAGCGTCAACCCATGACAAGTGTAGTATGTGATGTGTTTTCCCCGTGGACTTTTGAGCTATACAGAATGAAAACGATCAAAATAGATCATGGATATTGTAATATACTGATATCTTTTTATCTCGCCTCAAGGAGGTACCATCGTATTTTTGGGAGGAAGATTAGTGTCGTGTCGTTCGAGCTTTGGTAAACATCTCGATTCCTATGGATGCCTTCTGGCAACCTTCTGGGGTCGAATCCAAGCTGCGTTATTTCAGCCTCGCATTGCCTGGCGGTTGTGTTCATGCTCCGCGGCGGACGTATGTATCATTAGTCAGTCCCTACGGATGATGATTTGGATTCCGAACTCCTTTTGTTGATCTGATCCATTGGATTCGTGTGAGGGACGGTGTCCGACGGAGGTACGGACTAAAGATTACAAATATCTGATGGGCGGCGCCATTGTGATGAGAGTGGTCGACATGAGCAACACCGGCTGGGAAAATAAGAACCTAAAATAATCAGTTCTCACTGAAGCTAGGTACCGGTTGTAACCGGGATTTGTCGTCGCAGATTCCAGAAGACAAATTCCGGAAAATCAGACTTAAAATCGCGGAAACGAGGCATTCCGAGGCCTCTGGGATGGCTTCGCCGAACTAAGGAAATTTCATACATCAGCATACATCCCAAGGCCAATCCAAGACAGCCGATGTGGACAGATACGGACCAACAACGAAGACTGCCAAATGATGAGCTGCCGAGTATCTCGGACTCATTGATCGACTCCGAGGTGTGTATTTTGTGGAGATAGGCATCCATGGACTTCCAATCTCTTTCTATCGGCTAGATATTGTAATTGCGAGTTCGAGGACTACTTACATATGGAAAATGTGACCCCTGACTTTGAGTCGCTTCAAGGCGGTCTCTGAAGTCTGACTTGCATAGAGAATACTGTATGTCCCCCAAATTTGTCAGAGGTAACTATACTCAATACGTTTGAGCCCTGTAGCTTGGAAGCGTCAATGACAATAGATTGCAGTCCAATCACGATAGTAGATTCGGGATATGCCGCTAGCCTTAAGGAATAATTAATTAATTGGTCAGCAAGATCGATATGTGCTAAGCGTCCGAGGATGTACGGTCGCCCAACTTCGAACTGTCGTTCTCCTCGCTTTATCGACACTGCACTGCTCTCTTATATACGACTATACACTGTTCATTGACCTTTATTGACCTTTGGAATCCATATCTCGTGCTTTTCGTAGTTGTTCTAATCTACAAAAAGCATCATGTCGTCGTCGGCGTCACCATCATGGTCTCCTGATTCCTGGAGATCCAAACCTGTCGCTCAGGTAAGTAAATGGCTCTCATTTACACTCTTCACACTCATTTATCATCCTTGGTGGATTTGTTCTTCAGGATGTCGAATATCCGGATCAGGCTCATCTCACAAAGTCGGTCTCACTCCTCGGTTTCATCAGCTCGAGGGACGACTAAGTTTCGCGTGATCCTATGCTCACAGAGTACTTTCAAAACTCGAGGCACTACCACCTCTTGTTACTCCATCCGAGGTGCGCACAAACGTCGAAGTTACACGGATCTCCGTTGATCTTATACTTGCCAACCATTCCTTCTATCCTGCCTCATGTATAACCACCAACAACTATGAATCTTGGATCACCACCAACTCAACCCCAACCCCATCGATAACGAACGCCAAAAATCGACGCGAATCCAGATAGAAAGGCTGCGCTATCAGCTCGGCCTCGTTCAGAGGAACGAGGCATTCTTGTTGCACGCCGGTGATTGTGCAGAGAGTTTCGACGCGTGCACTGGGGTACGCTTTTTTATTCTGCTAGCATTTATTCCGGAGTTTCTCTCTTTTCGCTTCGATTATTCTGAACTTTAACACAATCCTTATGCAATTGCTGCACCCCGTGACTGTCCAAAAATAACACTCCGCAATTCTTGCTCTTCCGACTCAAATCCACTGCTACTGAATTCAAACTCCCTTGTCCGTCGTCATTGCTCGCATATATCCTGTATATGTACATTTTTGTGTCTATCTCTATCCGAAGGAACGTCCAGTTTCTTCTCCATACCTTCTTTTCTATCATCTTCTTTCGAACTCTTCGCGCCTGGTACTGAAGTACTGATTTCGTATCAAACAGCAAAACCTTTCCTCAAAAATCGGTCTCATCCTTTCCTTTTCGTTGGTCTTGTTGTGGGGTGCTCGTCTTCCTGTGGTATGTCATCTTTTATCCGTTTTCGAAATTCGAGAATCTATTTCTGTAGTGCGGTCATCGCCTTTTGGGTAATGTGATATTTGTCTCAGATGCGGGCTTTTGCACACCGCCTGTGCATGCCGCGAACCTCTTTTCAGCATGCGTTCTTGCCGCAGCACATGGTTTGCCTATTCTGCCTCCCGCTTATTTTAGGCGTTCGGGCTGTAGGCGGATATCAATTTAATTTGTTTCATTTTCTTTTCCGTATTCGCGTTCACTTCCGCTTCCTCCCCTGCCTTTTTGTAGTTCGAACCCCAGAAAATATCATGCCTCTCCCTCTTTCTTCTGTCCGATTGTGTCGCTTCCATAGAGAGCTTCCCGCGAAGCTTTCCTTCCTCGTCGAAGCTCTTGCTCTTTCTTATTGACACTCTCCCCCTCCCTCTTCCTGCCCATAGGTACGCATAGGCCGCATTGCAGGCCAGTATGCGAAGCCACGCAGCAGCAATTACGAGAAATTGGCAGATGGTCGACAGGTCTTGAGTTTCCGGTCAGATGATATCCCGTTAATCGCTTGGATATGCGGTTATTAATATTTGTTGCTCCTTTTTTTTCTTTGTATAGTGGAGACAACGTTAATGGGTCAGTTCTCTTTTTAGTCATGTCCCTTGAATATTCTTGTCTGACGGATTCCAATTACACGTACCTCCCATCTCATCGTGCTGTCCGAACGGTATCATTATCGTTGGCTGCATTCCTATTTCCGTTTTCGTTTCTTCAAAACTGGATTCCAAAAACCCTAAAACTTACACGCGTAATCCAAAATGCAAAATTGACACCTGTTAAACTGACAACGCTAACTACTGCTATACCACGTTGCATCTTTTACGCACCTTTCGGGCCTTGTTGTGGACGACACACGAATGCTTTGAACACAGATTGGATCCTAACGATCGTACGCCTGACCCAGAGCGACTCATGAGGTATGTTATACGCATATATCTAATCATCTACTTTTCTTCTTCTTTGAGGCCTTTGGGTGCCGCTGCGAGTCTTCGCAAACTGTTCTATTTTGGCTCCTGCGATCGTCATCAGGGCCTATTCAGCAATCCTGCTGTCGATCGCGGACCGTCCAGCTTCAGCTGCATTAGTTCTTTTCTGTTGACTGTAGGGACCTTTGAACGCCGTTCCACGCGCGTCGAGTGCAACTGTGACCCTTCTCGCACGTTTAGTTCCAATCCAATCAGACGCCGCTGCTGGATAGGCTCTGAGGATGGCGAGTTACGGTGTGAGATATTGGACATGAAATTGGATGGATATGGATATGTTGTCAACAACCTTATACTATGCTCTTTTATCTAACGTGAACGGTAGAGCGCATCAGGGCGATGGTGTCCTGGGCGGTGTGGTCATCGAGGATCATGCACTCGTCCTGATATCCCGCCAGTGCTAGTGATGTTGCTTGGATCACTGCTATGGAGCTGGAGGTATTACGGGGGGAAATAAAAGCTGAAATGTTTCTTTTATTTTCAATCTAGCGCGTATTTCCACTCGACGACGACGCTGAACTATCTTCGGGGCCTCCTCACCTCCGGGTTCGCGTCCTTGCACCACCCCAGGGATTGGTCGCTGTCTCACGTGCGATCCCCATCTCTACGGTACGTAATTCTCCCGTCTTTCATTTTTAATTCTATTTGCCTTTGCCATTTGTTGGTTAAGTATTACGATACTTTTATTACTTACCTTCGACGACCGCTCATTTTGGCAACATTTCCGCCATCTTATTACTCCACAAATGGACTCTATCCTTCAGTTTGACTCTGGCTATACGTTCTCTTACACATACTTTCTTTCTTTCTTCTTATTCCCGACGCGCCACTCCTCGCATCGCGGCCTTTGAAGTGAAGTACGAGGCTTTGTCCGAGTCTGCGTCACTACCATCATGCAGTCCGTCTCGTTTACGCTACACTTGTTCAAACTTCACCGTTTGTAATAGCAGTCTTCAACGACTGGATAGCTTGGTTTCTCTTTGTTTCTATCTTATTCGTTCGTTCTTTGCATCGCGTGCTTGGCTTTTTTTTTACGTCTGCGCGTCCGTCCCTCTTTTCTTCCCAGTCCCTCTTTCCTTTTTGGGGTTAGGTTGATTATGTCAGCTCGTAGCATTTCTAAACAACTTTTCTTTACTCTCGGACCATGCAGACAGGAATTCGAGACCATTATCGATGGCCTCTCAGATGCCCTCGATTTCAGCCGGACCATTGGAGCGGATGCGGCCGCATCGATCCCATACGAACAAGGTGGTGGGAGAGGCACACTTGGAGAAGTCGATTTTTATACGAGGTGTGTGCTACGTTTACGCATGTTTCTTTCTTTTCCCTTTTCTTTGACCCTCTATCGTCGTCGAACTAAACTATTGTATTGTTTCTTCTTTTTTGACAGCCATGAGGGGTTGATGTTAGGTTATGAAACTGCGTTAACGCGCGAGTTACCCGTGCCCCCTTCGACTTTGGATGTTTCTGGATCTGGATCTCCTACATCTGTCTCTGCTGCTGCTGCTGCTGCTACTTCACCTGCCGCTTCAGGCCCCGTTAAGGCGCACTATAACACCGGGGCGCACTTCCTGTGGATCGGAGACCGTACGCGCCAGCTGACGGGTGCGCATGTGGAATACTTTAGGGGGATCAGGAATCCTATTGGGATCAAAGTTGGTCCCAGCATGCAGGTGGATGAGTTGGTTAAGGTCTTGGATGGTGAGTTTGTTATCGAGTTTTTTCCATATTCTGTTTATCTTCGTGCTCGTATTTCTTTGTTCCTTGTGCGTGGTGTGGGTTGGTTGCCGTACTTGTCATGTCGGTGCCAGGGTTGGTGGTGTCTAGGCGTGTCATTTGGACGTGCTATTGTCCCCACACGAAGTCTTGTTGGATCGAGTCGATGTACAGGTCATTCGCATGCATGGTGGCGTCTAGATAGACACTATCCCCGGTGCTACCACTGCATGAAATCCTGTTGTTTGAATCATACGACTATGTTCATGCCATAGAATCTGACCACTTTTTGTTTATTACCGTCTAGTCGTCAACCCTGATAAAGAGAGCGGAAGAGTGACGCTCATAACCCGATACGGAGCATCAAAGGTGTGTGTTCATTCATTGACCCGATCTATCTTTTTCTTCTTCTATTGTTCCTTTCTTTTCTCCAATTCTCTGAATCAAACATCTTCTCGTGGATCATCTCACTGGAGTGATGAGGGAGTGAAGCCATTCTCGTGTTCTTGTTCGTATTCGTTAATCGTTCGCGTTCATTTCCTCATTTTGTTTCTCCTGTTCGCTTCCCCGTTCCGAAATCATCGCTATTCATACTACGATGAATCTTCTCCACGCGAATCCTTTGTTTCGCTCGCAGACCTGGGATTGACCCATCATGTTCATAACTCCTTTGGAGTTACACGATCTGAGTTTCGGCGATGGTCGTCAGCATTTGATTTTCTTCTCTTATAGATCTACAATTTTATTCTGCTTCGTCGCTCAAAACTTCTTTTCCATTTCTTCCTCTATCTATGTTCTACCCGAGATGTGCGAGATTAACGCTATTCTCTTCGCTTCGTGATTTTGGCAAGGGGCCTACGTGCTGGCTGTGGGCTAGTTTCTTAGCTTATTCTTTTATTTTCTCATCTTTACACCTGCACGAGGCAGCACGATTATGATTAGTCGATCTCTTTAGAATCTTGCACTCCCGTTTACTCTCCCATTCGTCGCTCCTAACCTATTCATAAACTCACTCGCTGATTTTGTGTCACCTTCACCTCTAGATTGACGATCACCTACCTGGACATATTCGAGCAGTTCAGCAATCAGGCCACCCCGTGGCGTGGATATGCGACCCTATGCACGGGAAGTGAGTTTTTATCTCCTAAACTGTCCTTCGGATTTCCATCAGTTCTGTGGTTGCGCGCTGCATTCGTACTCGAATATGCGTACTCCCTTCTCACCCCTTGTTCTCTCTACGTCGTTTGAAATTCTGGATCAGGTGGCGTGATGACTTGTTGGGCATGTATTGTGGCATGTCATCCCACTGCGGAAAGTGCTATCCATGTCAACACCGTGGCCTTGTGCTCTTGTGAAGACTGCCTTCACTCGTATCTTCATGTGTTGTTATTTTTGTTATTGATCCATTGCGACCTGCTCTAAGCCCGAGGCCGTCATGCAATGTGGGATGAGACTATCGGGGCCAACTTTACGGACTCACCTTCCCATATATGTCGACACTGAGATCCAGACCTCATCTCTCGTATAATCCTTACTTTCTCACATTTATTGACTGATACGATCTTTGACAGTACTCAAACGTCGGTCTCGGGACTCAAGACACGTCACTTCAACAATATCATCTCGGAGTTGACTTCGTCTCTGCGCATTCATACCGAATGCTCCTCTCGCCTCGGTGGTGTCAGCCTCGAATTCACTGGAGAGTTGAATGACGAAGGGTACTCCGTAACGGAATGCCTCGGTGGTAGCATGGAGCTGAGCGAAGAGGAATTAGAACTTCGATATCAGGTACGATGCCACGTTTAAACTCGTCTCGACGTGAGCTAACGTCTATTTCTCAGTCGTTCTGTGATCCAAGGTTGAACTTTGAACAGAGCCTCGGTATGTTTTCTCATCCTTGCGCTATGTTGAGCTTTGAGCATGAGATCGATGGTTCTATTTTTATCTATCTACGTTTCCCCACCTCGCTCCTTGGAGCTGCTTTTGCTTCTCTGTGATTTCTTCTCAGACTTGACGATCTTCTTTTCATGATTCTTGATGTGTTCGGTTTCACGCTATATTTTGTTTATACACGCATGCTGATATGGTTTCTGATATTTTAGATATTGCTTTCCTCATGTCCAATCACTTCAAAAAAGAAAGGCGTACTTCTGCGGGAGCTGTCAGTGCCGATGCTCTTTATCAACAATTCAAGAAATCACAATGAACTGCTGACTGTTTCTATTTTTTGATCAAGTCTGTCTTGTGGTGATGTGTTGTTAAAATTTGCACGGACGCGAATATTTGACCAAGGTCCACCCTGCCGCCAACCTCAAAAAGACTACGCTCTGCGAGTCACACCCCCTGTAAAAATCGTTGTGTTTTGTAAATCTTTTCATAATATACGCGCTTTCGAAATGATTCCGCCTAACAATAGATCGACACGACGACGGCGATCAATCTTCGTAGAATTGCAAGCATCGTCACATGAAAGGCACGAGCACGGGCACGAGTCAGGCTGCAAACGCAGTAGTAGAAGAGTAAAGGACTGTACTTAGCAGTGGAACTGCGTCTTCTGGTCCTATATTAACAGTTACAGCCAAGAAGATTTCTTTGAACACTTACTCGAGCCGCTAACACGAAAGGTACAAAGATTAGGATGTGTGCGACTATTCAATTCGTTGGGAACTGCCGCGCTATAGTTATTGTTACCTCAAGGCGGAACACGAGTCAACTGCGGATTACAAGGAAGCGTGATTCTTGCACGAGGCAGTAGGTTGCGAGCCTGTACATGCATTGTACGAAGTTACTAGCCCGAAAAGTCTTCTTTTAAGCGCCCAAACGAAGATGTATAAATGTTCTTTCATCAGTTCTCCTCAGCTTCCACGGTTTTCCCTCATGTCTACCATGCAGCGTGCCACGGTGAGTGCAATGCTACTCCACTATTGAATGTCGCAGGGGTAGCTGACGACCAGATCAGAGCGACGGGCCTCTGGTCCAGTTCTTTGCCGAGTACCCCCAGTTCGAATACGACCGCTCCAAGGCTCCCACAAAAGAGTTCCAGCGGATGTGCCGCCTCGTACGTCTGGTCCCCAAAAGCGACGAGCGAAAAGCTGCTCAGGAGGCTTTTAACAATGCGATTGCGTTGGAGTTCAATGATGCTTTCGGCACGGATGAGAATAGCTTGGAGTCCTGGCAGGCGTTGTGTGAACGCCTGCAGATTGATCCAATCCCGGATACCCTCAATGAGTGCCGTCGGGTATGTCACTCCAGTCAGACACTTTTGGAGCCTCTGAATAAACTATTAATTCCCTTCACATTATTTCGTAGGTTGTCAAAAGTACGCATGTGAACCTCGTGGATATGGTCGATCGGAATGAAGAAGTTCCAGAGAAGTTCCCATCTGTCGCAGCTTTGAGACAATACAGCGTCGAAAATCACAAAATATTTCCGAAAGAGAACGCGTATGCGGGAGGTCTTTTGAAGAATCTTTTACGGGAATTTTTCAATGCTCATCGGGGACGGCACGGGCACGGGCGTAGAGGAAGAGGTGGAGGAAGGGGTCGTGGTCGTGGTGTGGCTGGTGAAACGGTAGTTTAGAGGAGGAGTATGGTTTACCAGTCGATGATCCAAATCTTGTGCTGCTGGCCGGCCGTTAGCACACATCTGATTCTCTTGCTTCCCAACGGTGGTTTGCATTCGAGTAATATATACGCGTATTTGATTCATTTCTGGCCGGGGATACTGTTTATGTTCGTAGTTGAGTACTATTACAGCAGAATGCAAAACGGTAGACGTTTTTTAAAAAACGCAACTGCGCCTTTGTTTGTATAAATACCCATATTTAGGCAGGTGAGGTCAGTATTGGGGAGCAGAGCGGCGACATAGTGGAGCGGAGTGGGGCAGCATTATTTGGCACCATTTACGGTAAGTGCACCCTACTACAGTATACACTGTAACTACAACAATGGCCAACTTTTGCTATATACAGTACAGTGACGCTCCTTGGGACACTGACGTTCCTTGGGACAAATTGAAATTCCGTGCCCAAATCTTATTCAAAACACTTAATTTTTGGTAAACTTATTTATGCAGTATAGATACATGTTCAGGCCAAATTTCATAGCGATTGGATAACTTCCCCAGGTTCTAGATCGAAACATGATAGAGAATGTGGGTATATTTGACTGCAAAATTTTTCTTTCATGACTTTATGCCATTTTGGTTCGATTTTTGAGCAATATTTTTACACATTCAGAAAGCTCTCATTTTCATCTTTCTAATACACCTTTAATAGTAAGGATCCAGTCAATTTTGACCTCAGAATGCATTGACTTTAGTGTCGGCGTGACAATCTGATGGGATATGCACTGGTTCACACATGAGCGTGACATTTTTAATGCGCAGAAACACGGTTGGTAAAGGCTTGGGTCACACTGTCCCAAGGACCGTCAGTGTAACATTTCGACATCCCCAGTAATTGTTGTATATTGCACCAAAACTCCCACTTTTCGTCCCAAAAAAGTTATCAGTAGGTGTATATGAAGTCCCTCCATGACCCGATGTAAAAATATTTAGGGATTATGAGGTAAAAATTTCAGGACAAAATGCTGTCCCAAGGAACGTCAGTATACTGTATCAGAAGAGAAAAAGAAACTCATTCTCACCATGTATCTTCGGGGTATGCACTCTAAACACATTACAACGGCGACAGGAATGGTATACGCACCATCCAAAGAGTCAAGAGATTAACATATCTGGTCTTTATACCATCTACGTAGGCTCCTCGTCGTCGATAGGGTCAACAGTCGATATATTGCATTGAGGAAGAGGCCAGAGATCAAGTGAAGTGGGCGAACGTGGAGCAATGAGGCCGAGGACACGTTGCGTCATGGTTTCTGTGGAGAATACCATACCTGGTTGTTTGTGGTAAACAAAGGCGCAGTTGTGTTTTTTTTAAAAACGTCTACCGTTTTGCATTCTGCTGTAAAAATAGTAAATGCCAGTCTCACTAATTTTAACCACAGGTGCTGCAATGCATTCAGTTGTGGGGCGTGATATTTCAATGCACTTACAGTGTGCGTCATGGTGGTGTAGAAGATGATTGTCAAAACGATTAAAGTACAAGTCAATGTTCAAGTTTGGGCTGCACCCCAGTTACTACTCGTACACCTCCATTTGTTACCAGTGTTGGCCGATATCATCAAGTACGTAGATCAGGTAATGTAATCCGATAGTTTACAGCTTTCTGTCGTCGTCCCAATCATGATTGCTTCTTGCCTCCTTCCATCACCACTGTCTAGATCCCTACTCCACCATAACCATTGAAGAGTCGCTTTCATTTTACTCAAGGCGCTGCATTATCTTAGCAAAAAATGAGCGATGGAGTCACCAATAACCCTTCAGGCTCAAATTCGCAGCGCAAAGTAAGAGGTATGTGCTATCTCATGAAGTGTGGCTGCGATAATGTTAATCGTGAGTCGCTCCTCTATGAAGATGTGTTACCTATGTCTTTGCGAAAGATGGGACAAAGTCAGGCTATAGATCATGCTGTTGTTATATTTCCTTCATCTTATGAGGTATGGTGTCCACTCTACGTTGTCAAGCTCGCTAAAAGGTATAAAAATGACGCCCAGGAAGCCCTTGTGTCAGCTCACGAAGTATTCAAAATTTCATCTTCGTCGAATAATATGGAAAGTCAGAATATGGAGCTACGATATCCCATTCGTAAGGAAGGGGAGGAGAAGTATGAGTGGGGGAGGATCCTTCCGAAGGAATGGCTTGACATTGTTGGTGAGGGGACGGAGGAGATAGGTGTGTTTGTTATCGGCGATGTGAGCTCACCACCAGGATACGACGAGAAGAACAGCACTTCCCAAAAAAATGACAAGGACAATGTATTCCTATTCCTATTCCGTTTGTGCGAGATGGTGACTGGAATATGCGTTCTCACAGGTCAAATTGATGCATCTGATTTCCCTGAAGGGGAGTCGAAACGTGGAAGACAAGAGATTTGTAGTACCTCTCGTCAACACCTACGAGGTACGTCAAATTTGTTTAAAACATTTCATCATTCCGCGAGTCGAGTGTACATAGTGGAGTAGCGTCGCTCATGGTTTCAAATCTAGGAGTGTGTGTCCGCAGCATATGAGTGTTTCTCGTCGATTGCAAAGAATAAGAAGAAATGCCAACTCTCGTCCATTGTCCTTCTGGGGAAATTCGCCGCCGTAAAGCCTGACGCCCCACCTATATTCGCTAGGCTGACGACGCCTGCTGCATACGCGACTTACATCGCGACGAAGAGAGAGTCTGCTATTGAGTTTGCAGTTACTTGGTAAAAGACAGTACTATACGTTTACAGACTAATGGATGATGAAATAGCGTGATGGGCTAGAGGTAAATCAACTATGCACTAGTTATCGTGACATTCGTAGTGTTTCACGTAGGCTTGTTAAATGTATTGAGACCCACAGAAGCGTTGGCATCAATCTGCTTAAAATTGTCGGAGAAACATGGGCGCTAATCAGGGTTATCATGTGAGCAAAATAGGAAACCTGGGCATATTTGGGACCGTCTCCGCAGCAGAGCAAAACCATTACAAGCCAGTGCACCTCTATGTAGCCTTCAATGTTTCATTCTTCAAGAGATCTGGTCTTGGCAGAGAAAATATGTGGGAAGATCGTCTAAAGCATGTTATTCACGGTATTACGTGAAGATTAAGTCATCGGCCCCACCGCCCATGCTGAACACACCAACGCAGGCTGTAGAGGTCTGTACATAAGTAGAAAGATACCGTTCACTGCCTGATAAGGTACGGGTTAGACCGTCGCTCATTCTTTTTGCACCCCAATACTTATGTACCTTCATCATGTCAACCATTCGGCATTAGGCGGGACAGAAGCTAGAACACTAAAAGCTACTCCCGTGTGACCCAAGCACCCGAAGAGAAAGTTTGCCTGTCCATTTGATTCTTGAGCTACACGCAGCTGCACGATAAAAATCCAATTCATTCTCCTAGATGAAAGACATTTTGTCCTGGCAGGGGCTCTAGGTGGAATAGGGTAGAATGAAGACAAAATTTCATTCCCGGCATGTGACTCTGATTTATTGATGAAATTGCAAATGTGGGGTAGGGAATCAGGGAAGACCAAATTGAAAATGACATTTTCGGGCATGTGCTTCTTCAACATTCCCACAGTTTATGTATGTATTGACGTAGAAGGTATAAAAGCGCACCAGAATCATACGAGGGAATCATTGAACCCTACCATCGTTCATCATATTTTCGACGTCCATTCACCCGCCGTTCACGACCCACCCTACCAAAAAAACCCTTTCAAAATGTTCTCAAAAATTGTCCTCCTTATGACCGCTGCTGCTGTGGCCGTCAACGCTCAGAGCGGTAGCGCGTCTGCCCCTGTCCCTAGCGCCAGCATTCTCGCCGGAATCTCTCCCTGCGTTCTTGGGTGCGTTGTGCCTGCCGCCGCCGCCAATGGTTGCTCTTTGTGAGTATTTTTCAGTTCTCTTTGAGCGTCGCTGACGTTCAAAATTCTGTCAATAGCAGCGACCCTACATGTGTCTGCGCCTCTGCCCAATTCATCACCGATGCCACTGCATGCCTCCAAGAAAACTGCACTCCTGCTGATCTTGCCGCTGCTGTCCAATTGCAGACTTCTCAGTGCCAAGCTGGTATGTCTCACTGTGTTCTTCTTGGATTCTTCTTCGATGTTTGAGATGTTGTTCTTATTCGTTCTACTTTCCACTTTAAGCTAGCATCACTCCCACTGGTACTGCCACGACCACCAACTCGGTGTCCTTCTCGTCCCCTGCTTCTGCCACTGGGAGCGCCACCGGGAGCTCCACTGGTTCGGGTGGCTCCTCAAGCAAGTCGGCTCCCTCCAGCTCCCCCACTTCTCCCTCGGCTTCTCATTCGACTACTCCCTCGACTTCTCCTTCCACCTCCCCCACCAGCGCTGCTGGCTCCTTGGTCGCGAATAGTGGCGTTGGAGCGTTCTTCGGAGCTGTTCTCGCTGGCGTTCTTGCCCTTTAAGCTTTTTCATCAACGTGTAGAATGGAGAACTTTAGGCAGTTGATGAGATGAGGCGAATGGCATGGACGATCGAGCTAGTAGTATCGGACTAATTGTGTTGCCGTATCTATTTGATCTTTATACCAAAATACTTTACTTCGGAGCACCATATACCTATGTACCCATTGGTGACTAATGACTGTCTCCAATTTTCCTTGCATCGCTCGAAAATATAGGGATCATTGAATCTGATTATGATGGAATTATGAAACAGCATGCGCGTGTGGATTTAGGGGGTGCAGAGTGCACTCCTGACGGCGCTCAACGTTTTGAATGGCAGTTGAGATCACGTCAAATTCAACTTGTTAGCCTTTGATTATGCATGGAGATCAAATATGCCCATTTTCGTGAAAGCGCGCATTCTTTTCCCTCCTTTCCATCAGGTCAGGCACTGAGCATTGAGGCATGAGGGGTCCCATGACGCTGAAATGTACGCCTTAACGCACATGTATACCTGGTATTGAGAAACGAATATTTAAAAGCGCATTGAATTGGATCAATTCTGTTACATCAAGATCTGTTATTGAGAATTCCTACTTACAAGTTACAGGTAGACAGGGAACCTGGAACGTGGACGAGTTCTGTTCGTGCCACTGATTTTGAAGATGAAAGTCTAAATATAGAGTGATTTCTCCAGTGATTGTCATTCATAAGTATCCAGAGATCGTCGCATTTAGATCACCGAAATAAGCCGAAGAGTCACTATTTGTAGGCGCTAGATCCGTGGCGGGTATTGGTATGAATGGATACCTACAGTAGAGCAATTATTAATATTACACTCTGAACTGGAAGAAATAAAGGCAATGGTCTTCTGTTATCATTCTACATAAATAGAGAATCTCTACGCAGTGAGCTGATCAATAATTAATGAGTGATGTCAACGAAAGCATGAAAGATTCAACCATTTTATGGCTTTATTTCGGATGCTGTTCAAAGGAAATGCGCACACGCTGGGCTCTTGGCACAGTTGGTAGCGCGCACGCTTCGCATCGTTTGCAATTGCGTGAGGTCGTGGGTTCAACTCCCACAGTGTCCACTGATCTTGAAAAAAAGACTTTTTGCCATTCCCTACCGCTATGTACAGTCAAACCTGTCGGTGGGCGGCCCAGACTATGGGTTAGCACAGGTTATGGGGTAGTGCAGGTGTGCTAAAAATAAGTTTGAAATTTTTTTTAGCTTTCGTCTTCGTAAGAAATAGATTCTGCCCCATTTCTTCCCCCAGCTAGCTTGGCTTTGAGCTGCTGTTCCCAGATCTTGCTTTTTTCTATAAAATTTTGAACCCTTGCTCGGGTAAGTTCGATAAAGAATGGGTGTCATATGATGCTCTGAGAGATCACTTTTTGTTTTTATCCTGTCATATGTTACAGTAGTGCGCCATAGCTCCTAGGAGCTACTTAAATAGCATCAATCCCCTAAATCACTGATATATATAATCATCACGAAATAGAGCAGAAAGGGTTTTCTTGCAAAAAGGTATGGGTTGGGTTATTGGGTATCACAGGTTTATGGGTTATGGGTTGTATTTCACTACAAAGCAAGTCGATGGATCGAAAAAAACTATGGATTATAACAGGTTATGAGTTTTCATGGGTATGGCAGGTTCGACTGTATTAACAGCGTTTTAGAAGGTAATAAAAATAAATTTCTATGTTGTACATCGGGCTCTTGGCACAGGGGTAGCGCGCACGCTTCGCATTATATGCAATTGCGTGAGGTCGTGGGTTCAATTCCCACAGTGTCCACTTTTTATACTTCAGGATTCAGGGCTTTTTGTGCACCTGCTTCTGTGCTGCTGTTCGGGTTAAACTTTTTTGTTCGAGTTGAAACTTTCTGCCGGCCGAGTCTTTTTAACATCATCTTGCTGGTTTGTTTCGCACAACAATCTTATCTTATCTAATCTCATGAACTTCCAACTGTTCCCGGTTTTTGTTGGGCTTTCATAACTTTCTTTCGATCATCCTCCAACAACTCTTCAAATGACGATGGCCACCGTGGCACGGCACGACAAACGAAGATACGACGAATTACGCGATTTGAAGATAACGTACGATGGATTAGCTAGAGTTGATGGTTCCGCGCGGTTCGCCTTTGGTATGTTCATCACATTTTTCTGAGGTTATCTGCTTTTCACGCTTGCAGCCAGGTGATACGGCTGCGTTGGCCTCGTTATCTGGACCTATTGAGGTCAGACTGGCATCTGAGCTGCCTTCAAAGGCGACATTTGAGGTCCTAGTACGACCTCTGTCCAATGTCCCAGCAACCGAGTCGAAATCTCTGGCAGCCAACATACGATCCACGCTCGAACCTTCGCTCATTTTGACGAAGAACCCAAGGACGCTCGTTCAACTTGTCGTACAGAGTCTCAGTCCCCCATCGTGTAGTTCTCTGAGTCTCTCAGCCGCTATGGTGAATGCGAGCTCGCTAGCGTTTCTGAAAGCCAGCTCGGTGCCGATGAAGGGCGTCGTTTCTGCTGTCGCCGTGGGCCAGCTTTCGAACAGGACTCTGGTACTCGACCCAAACGACGACGAAGAGGCCGCAAGAGGAGGTGGGATTTTTGCTTTCATGTTTGCGGATGGCGAAGGCCTTCAAGACTCGAACACTGATTGCGTGTGGACGAGTTGGAAGTCGATGTCGGGAAAATACGACGAAGACGAGCTTTTGGCAGCCAGGGAGTTGGCAAAAACTGGTGCGAAAGAGATCTACGATGTGATGAGGAAAAGCTTCGAGTCCACCTCCGCGGTGTTGATGGAAAAGCAAAATCTTCGGGCGAAGGTGGAACCAGATGAACTGAAAGAAGAGCATTCCGACGACAATGATAGAATGGAGATCTGAATTCAAAAAATTTGTTCAACGTTTGTATCTTGACGCTGGCTTTTAGTGCGCGACAGACCGACACGTCAAGATTGCTAGTGTTCTGCGAGGATACATGGTCCTTGATACTTTTCTGAAACTATTGTAATGTTTTTACGCTCATAGTGCGGGAGTCGAGACTAAACCTCTAATGACATGTCTCATTCTGGTCACCATATCCACCTTTCACGCCGTTGTCGATGACCTCGTTGTGCTTCTGTATCCACTGAACCCTCAATCCATCCGGTCCAATCGTTTGAGGAATCCTCCTCATTTTGGGGGGTGCCTCGCCCCTGATGTCCAAGATAGGCTCTTCTTCGATGCTTTCTTCCCAATTGTACGCGTTATCAGGGCGTTCAGCTCCCTTTGATATGTTCCGCATCTTTTCCGTGACATCTTGTATGCACTAGTTTGTGTGAGCGAGCTTAATCTGGCTCCGGTGAGCTCTCAGATGTTCTCTATTTCTATTACTCTTCTGTTTTCTGTAGGGCTCCTTCGTCCGCCGTCACATTTACAGCTATTTTTGTCTTTGGCACGTCTCTGTGCACTGTTCTCTTCACTAACAATTTTGCATTGCAAACTAGCGATTGTGGGCAGAATAGTGGTCTTGTCTGGTACCCCAGGTATCCGTTATATTCATGTCTCATCATCTTCTTTGTCAGATCACCAAGTGTTCTAGGTGACTTGAATCCCAATTCTATTTGACTAGGCTATACTCGTTTGTGGCTTTGATGAGCTTCTCCCGAAGCAATTTCAAATCGCCAGTCTGAGGTAATGTACTCGTTTTTGATCTGAGTATCCCAAAACTTAGCTATCTTCGTTCGACATTGCGTGCCAGCTACATTGAAGACGGAAGACGTAACTAGGGACAGCGCACTGTAACTTTTTCTAGACTAGTTTCAAGTTTTTATCGTGCCTCGATGGCCACATTGTTTTGTTGTGGTCTGGTCACATCACCTCGTTATCATTTTCTTCGCCTGTCCACCCAACCGAGGCTTACTTACCGGACGGTGAACTCCCTTACGGCATTCATTTATATTGCCAGCATTGTCGGCAATACCGAATAACGCATTCCTCAAAGGCAACACCACCATGAGGTAGTCTTGACTTGGGTCATCTTATCCATTTCAAGTCACTATCACGGACATTATCTTCATGAAAGAGGTGAGTATAATTTGACGGTTATTGGCAAGTTGACGCTCACAAGCTGACGACCCCTTTGCTCGCTCGTTCTGCCAGCACGGATACCAGTTCAGATGTTGTACTCTGATGCGTTTTCCTTCTGGGCGGGTTTAGAAGTCTTCGAGGGTGTCATCTGTGTTCCCTCAGGGTCTCCCCTCGCGCACCATTCGTTTACGTTCCTTTCAATCCGGCAAGAAAGATGTGTCATTCCGCCACAATTCAGCTTGGTGTATAGTGCTCAGTCCCTAAGAGGCATTCAGGGATTATTACGAAGTTTGCTCGAGTATGGGCTCACCAGGCGCATGACTTTCAGCGCCGATCAAGGATATAAATCGTTGTTCTTTCAGGTTTGAGGTATGTGCGCACACATTCGCATGCTTCCCTGCTTTCCGCTGATATCATGTTCTTGAGCTTTCTATTCCTGTTTCCTTTATCAGTGCTCCCCGTGTCGTGGATTTTTAACAGTCAGCCTCAAGAGGTGCCTGGAACACCGATAACGTATGACTATATTGTTATAGGAGGCGGAACAGCGTAGGCAATTTTTTTCAGCTTGTTCATTCTAATGACCATTATTATCTTATAGTGGATTGACTGTCGCAAGTCGTCTGACGGAGGATCCCAATGTTACTGTCGTTGTTTTGGAAGCTGGGTCTAATGTCGAGAACATGCCGGAGGTTCGTGGACCTCATTTCGCCACAGCAGCAACTTTACTATCTTATCTTTCATGTGTTTGTACTGAGTGCTAAATGTGTGCGTTTCAATCCGGCAGGTTTACATTCCAGGATTCGCCGGCTCCGGTATGTCGTTTCCCGATCTCAGATGGGACTATGAGACTGTGCCCCAAGAGCATCTGGGAGGCAGACGGACGATTGTGGGGGCTGCGAAAGCACTCGGTGGCGGAACAATTGGTAAGACATGTTTCACTAGTATCTCATTATGAACCTCGGCACTAACGCGTCTTTCTGTTGCTGCTCTGGATATTCAAGTTAATAGTATGATATTCGTGAGTTTAATCTTGCCTTGATTAGATTTTCCATCGAGGCTTATTGACTCTTCATAATGTTTGAAAGACTCGGGGAGAGAAGTGGCAATATGATGCGTGGGGCAGTCTGAATAACGACGAGAACTGGACATGGAGCGCTCTCCTACCTTATTTCAAGAAATTGGAACACTTCACAGCTCCTACGCAAGCTCAAATTTACGGCGGCGCCCAGATTAAAGAAGAGTTCCACGGAACCTCTGATTCCGTAGGCGATGGCGGAAGGGTCCAAGTCGGGTTTCCCAACTATTTCTACGAACAGTCCCAAATGTGGAGAACGGCGACTGGGTTTCAGCCGTCGCCCGATCTGTCGAACGGGAGTCCCCAAGGGACAGTGGGTGTTTCTACCAATAGTCTCGATGCTCACAACAATACTCGGTGAGATATGTATGACTCTGAAGATGTTATTTATTGCTGATTGCTTGTATGCTTCCCAACAGGTCCACGTCGGTCTCTGCGTACTACGCTCCATTTGCTTCTCGATCGAATCTAAATGTTTTGACGGAGGTGACCGTCACCAAGATACTGTGGGGGGACCGAGAAAGCCATGATCCGCCTTTAAGAGCCAGCGGGGTCGAGTTTCAGTATCGAAACGGATACACTGGGACGTTTAATGTGAGAAAAGAGGTGATTTTGGCAGGGGGCACGATTGGAAGCCCGAAGACCCTCGAACTTTCCGGAGTGGGGAACTCGACGTAAGTATACTAGCAAAAGGTGAGCTAGAGACGACTCGAGCTAGGGATCTAATGTATTTTATATGCAAGTATCCTCGAAGCCGCCGGTGTTGAGACTGTATTGGAGCTACCAACAGTGGGGGAGAATCTCGCGGGTTCGATTCCTTTTAGTAGTCGGCATGACATGGATCTGACATGGCCGTCGAAATGATAGACCACGTTCATAGTTGGGCCAATGCTTTCACCAACGCGACGTGAGTGTTATATTTTCTTTGTTGGCCTGAATTATATTACACCTTCAATCTAAAACATGGGCGGCACTAGCCTTACTCGCGATTCTTTGCGTTTGGATCCTAAATTATTAGAAGAACAACGGGCGTTGTGGGAGCTCAATCGAACGGGTCTGCCACTGCTACTGTTTCACTTGTGCGGCATACGTTAATGATCTATGATATGCAGGACTACTCTCCGCGTCTCCTCGCTCTCTCAGTCTTGCATTGCCATCTCAGCTTTATACCGACGGCCAATTTACAAATGTTATTCAACAAGCAAGGCGCGATCTTCTGTACTACGCCAATTTATTTTCGAATGGAAATCAGCACCTGGCCAGTGGGATAGAATGGCAGTATAACATGATGCTCAATTCATGGGAGCAGAATGAATCCGCACCCGTGGAACTAAATTTTGGTTCGCCCTATCGTTGTTATCAGACAAGTTGCCGTATACACTAAATCTTCTTTCTTCTTGTGATTATAGAGCCTGGGTACGCTGGCCCAACTTCCGCCGACGATCGACCAAAACGCAAATACTCTTCAGTCAATGCCGTTTTACTCGGCCCTCTGTCTCGAGGACGAACCCATATATCCTCTTCTGACCCATTCGAAGCTCCTGTCATAGACCCTCAATATTACGCCCATCCATTGGATTTACTCACGCATGTCAAATCCATTGAACTGGCGAGGAAAATGTTGCGTACTCGGCCATTAGATTCTATCTTTGAGGGTGAGTTCGAACCAGGGGAGGAAATGGCGCATGGAGAAGTTACCGCTTGGGCAAGAGAAGTTGCAGCAAGCGATAACCATGCCATGGGTTCGCTAGCTATGATGCCCACTCATATGGGTGGAGTTGTCGATGCTAGGCTGAAAGTCTATGGCATTGACAATGTCCGCGTTGTTGGTCAGTTGATTTGTGTCAGTTTGTTGAGCGCCTTTGACATGAAGGTTGGTCATTCAGACGCATCTGTTATATCGTTCCCAATAAGCTCCCATATTGTTTGTCTTTCCTTTAAATTTCATGACTCAAGCTGATTACCTTCTATAGGTCTCGACTGTGTATGCAATCGCTGAAAGGGTGAGCTGCAATAGGGCATAGCATCTAAACTCTCTCGTAATTGACGATTACAGGCTTCCGACTTCATAAAAGAAGACTTCCGCGCAATATCCGAGTAACATTTAAAGGAAAGAAAATTCTACTATTACTGTGTACCATGTGTTTTCGTTTTCAAAAAAGGGTTCAAAATCTCGTGATGAAGTCC
The DNA here is from genome assembly GCA_027604855.1 of Psilocybe subaeruginosa. Lineage (NCBI taxonomy): Eukaryota > Fungi > Basidiomycota > Agaricomycetes > Agaricales > Agrocybaceae > Psilocybe > Psilocybe subaeruginosa. Next base: position 45,270 of record JANCIO010000191.1, read on the forward strand.
GCGTTGTTTTAGCACGCTTTGACGGAGCATCAGTCCCCGCCGAGGTAAATCTTCATTAAGTCCATTAAGGGTTTGTCAGTAAAACCGGAAAAGAACGTCTCTGCGGTTCTTGGACCCCAACAGCAATTATACAAAGATTCCCCGCTCATTTCCTAGGACGGTGCGGCGCGGATATTCACCCGATGACAAATGCAATTTATCAATATTCGGAAAATCCAAATAACACAGATCTGCGAACTATAAGCCCGTTTGTCCTCAGACGGTGTTCTGTCATTCAAATTTCGCTGTCAGATATTATACAATTCTGCTAACCACACTCCAGGGATAATTAGGCTAAAGAGGTCATTCAACTCAGATACTACTTATTCAGCTTGATGTTGTACAGAAGGTTTGAACTGACACTCGCGTTGGTAAAGTGCAACGATTAGATTAATCACTATACACCGGCTAAGCCACATAGTACAAGACATCAAGGAGAACTGTTGGGATCGCATAGTTCGAGTACATATCAAGTACGTCATAAGCCGAGAGAGAGAATTAATCTCGAATGAAAGTGGTCATCCCTTGCAAGTTATTCTTGTCTGAAGAATGTACCTGTAAGCACGGATTCTAATGGGGATCACACATTCAATAGGTCACGTACCCAACTTGATTCCAGCAGCCTTAGCAGCGGAAGCGAAATTGAAGTTCTGAACGGTGGTCGCCTTTCCTGGGGTATTTACGGAGAGGACGTTCACGGTGGTTGCATTGGCTGCCAAGACGTAAAGGAAGCTAATTAAAGGAGTGTGTAAGTAGCATGTTCACTACAGTTCATTTGTCCGAGAAATATAGACTTACTTGTTCGTTCCAATAGTGGCGACGTCGTTATCAATAGTTGCAGAGCCCGGAGCTTGGGGGTATTGCTAGATCATAATCATCTATCAATGATTCGTTATTTAAGAGAGAGATTCTAGTGCACACACCTTGACAATGGAACCGGTCAGATTCTTGCTGACGTTCACCTCAGTGATGGTCGAAGTGCCGATATCGGTCAAGTAGAAGTTTCCAGACTTGGAACTGAAGCTCGACCAGCACGTAGCTGATTGACCAGCAATAGGAACGACAGATGATGTCGCGCTCAGACCGCTATTCGTATCGTTGCCGCTGCCGCTTCCACCGAAGTCGAAGATATCGAACCCTACTCCAGCATCCGTGGCCAAAATTGCATTTGTTCCTGGGATGAGGGTCATGGAGAATGGAAGCAACCCTCCGGACGCTGGGGTGGATTTGACAGGTTCAGCTGAGAGCGAGCCATCCGAGGCTATATCCCAAGCAGCGAGGAATCCTTCAATGATTCAATGGATCAGCAACTGAACTAGAAATCAAATGTTATAGCACTCGTGATGCTTACCAGGTGTGGGTGGGACACCTTTGACGGACGCTATGACCTTGGACCCGTCTTCGCTGAAAACGATGTGGCTGGTTGTACCCGCTGGCCCGGTCGCAGGCGTGGTTTGGTTCAGTCCAAGAGAGCGGAGTGTGTTTGGCTTCGCGATCAATCCCAGTTTAGGATCAGGTGTGTAGCAGCTAAATAGAAGGATTATTAATATTATGTATTGGCTCAATTGATCGCCTAAAGGAGGAAGGAAAACGACTTACTTGACCCCATTTACTGTTCCACCGTTAAGCACACAGACCATAGTAGCCTTCGAGTTGATAGCCACCGACATGGGGAACTCTCCCTCAGAAGACACAGGCGTGCCGACCATCGTAAGCTTCGAAGGGTTGCTCGGGTTGATCGCGAACATGGAGAGGGTGTTGGAGCCTGACTAGAAGACCGACGGAATCGACATTAACTTACGATACCATTGTAAGCAGCCTGAAAATGGACCTACGTTGATAGTCACCAACATCTTGGCCGCCGCGTTGACCTTGATCGAACCCTGAGAGAACAGAGGGTCAGGACCAATTGCGGCGCTTAATCCATGCACGCCACGCCCGCCTGCGCTGATCGCATTGACTGAACTCTATAGAGTCCAATCGAAGATTAGCGTCGTGCGCGAAGTAACGGTAGTAACAAAGGTATTTTACCAATTTTCCATTCGACGCGATGTTCATGGATACAATTTGATTACCCGAAGGGTCGTTAGTGATAACTGCGGTGGGTGCTCAAGTCAGCCAGGGATCGTTTTTTTGGACAAAGAAGGGTCTTACAGTATGCTGCTCCAGAGCCCGAAGAGCTTTGACTTTGAGATGTGGAGCCGAAAGGAGCAGCGAGAACACTGGTGGCGAGAGCAATAGCGAGTACAATACGAGAAGTCGAAAGGAACATCATCTTGAACGGTTGGTGTAGGTTGGATTGGAGTATATATGTAGAGTAAAGAGAGGCAGTAAACCCGTTGACGCTCGCGTCTACGAAAGTTTTGAAGTTAGATTGTTAAAAGGTAAACTGTTTGAACAGCTGAAGAACGAAGAACGAAGGCAAGTTGAGAACTGACGAGCTAAAACACCGAAACACATACCGCATCTTATACCACACCGACCATCCACCACAAATCTATTCTTAGAGCCCACGCGAGCCTATTGATCCACCTTCTATGGCCGTCAACCCTCGAGTCTCTGGATTCCGGTATTAACCCCGTTGAGAACAAGGATATGGAATGGGAGGACAGGGGACGAGATGGCTGTGTCGACCCCGAGAGGGTTGCTAAGTCAGCGGTCGCGCTGAGAGTCCTGCGCGACCTTGTTCATGCCTCGACGACAGCAAGTCACGGGACATTCGTCGCCTGACGGACTGAGGACCCAGTATATGCTCAGTAACGATCAGATGAGGTTACTAATACAATTATAATCTCAATGAAAGTCAAACGTAGAGATGATGATGATCCTTACGTTGCGCGACGGTAAGAGAGTTACCGATTACACACGTATGTATCTTCTAGGTTGATGCAATATGAATCTTCCGCACAAACAGGACATTCTCTCGCTATTTTAGAGCTCAGAACATTAGCGAATTATTGATGAACTGCCCTCAATTCTAGGACAATTGAAACTATAGCCAATGCTCAGCGAAGGAATTCTAAACAAAATAGACGTGCTAGACTAGCGTACTTGCCTCTACATTTAATCGTCTCCATGCCATGCTGGACCAAGGTAACGCTGATATGATCGCCCTTAAGGCCCCTTATTTATAACTATATGCTGACCTCGACAAGGATTTGCGCCCAAACGAAGGCATAATCTGAACGTAACACCGAACACGTGAAATGAGATGGGAAGACAACTCTTCCTGCCATCCGCCAGCGTCATACTATTCACGTCAGTAGGGCAATGAGTTCATAAAAGTCGTAGCATGAACCCTTATCCGGAGTACTGTCAGCAAACGAAAGAGCGCGCGGGGAAAAACTTGATGGCACACAATTAATACATTGATCTGACACGCAATAGCGCATTGAAAAAAACATCATTAAAGGTCAATTATATAATTCGACATCAGTCCTAAAACCTAATTTCTTTCAGTTAAGAAACATCCTCCAAATTAACAAATACTCACCGGAAGTCTCGCAACCCACAACGGTCACGACGATGAAGTCCCACTCTCAATAAGAGGGAATGGACTAGCAGGCAAAATTCGTCCAGGAGGCCCAACCGACACGCCGAGATCCGATACTTTCCCAGTTTCAACATCATACACAAATCCATGGATGTAGACCTCCGTCACACGCGCCTTCCCACTCGTCGAGGGTATCGTAGGCCCGTCCCCGTTCGTCAGCGTCACGTCAGCGTAGTGCTATAAGTAAACGTAGTCATAAATAGATTGTAAGTAATGATATGGTGTGCATCAGGAGAACGAAGGGAACGCACATCTCGGATCACGGCCGACTTGGCAATCTTCTGCACGTTCGATTTTACATTCTCTTCGACGAGGGCGCGAAATGCGGCTGTTTATGATCATGGGTATGTGATGGGGGAGGAGGACCAATTAGTATTTCTGCTTTTGAGTTAGGTATAGGGTGGGAGAGAGAAAGACGAGTGGATGGCAAGAAGAGTGTTGGAGTTGGGGTTGTGGTTCCAGGAAGCAAAGAAATGGAAGGAAGGAAACATGTTCGTACGATCGTGTAGATGAGGAACTTGGCTCATCGGTTCGAGCTTGCATGCTTCTCGATGGGCGACTATTTCCGATCTGCATTCGAAAAAGTAAGTTTGCTGAGATTGGAAGCAGATACAATGGGTGTATGAACGGGAACGGCAATGGCAGACGGGAATGGGAATGAATGAGTCAAAAGATACGAAAACGAAGACGAACCGTGTAGAAGTCTGATATATCTCCCGAATGGGCTGAATCCATCCCTGTACTGCAACGTCTGCTGGACGAGACAAGGGCGTCTTGACCGGCATCATCGATTCGGCGACTCCTCCACATCCATAGTGCCCCATCACAACCACATGCTTGACTTTCAACGCTTCTACTGCAAAAGAGAGAACCGCGTTTCTAAAATAACCAATTTTAGAACACGAGTTCCGACGATGACCTCATGAGAAAAGGAGGGGTCAAATTGCTATACTCACGAGTTGAGGTCCTGTTCATCGAATCGATTGGCAATGTTTCCGGCTGTGAATATGGTCCCGGGTTGAGCAGAGAATATGTCTTGTTCGCTGACTCTGCGAAAGGGTCAATAACAGAATGAACGAGAATAATGAATGGTACATACCGGCTATCCGAGCAATCGACCAACATGAAGGGAGGTTCTGAGAGTACGAATCGGCTCAGCCGTTAAACGACAATGCGCTTTACGAATGAAAACGAAACAACGCACTTTGCCCCTCCATAGCTAACGACGTCAATAACCCAGGGTTCTGCTCCGACATGTTGGTTATATACTCCTTGTTCCCATTGAAGAGCTCGTTGAGATCCGAAACCGCTTTTTTGTGAGAACACGACATCAGCGTTCGTCGAAACGCGATAGGGACCGGGTGTGCGGCTGTCTTCGTTGTCCGAGCTGTGGCGGCGGACGATGTGGTGTGGAGGCTTCTACGAGAGGCAGGCGATGGAGTGGACTCGGTCAGAGCACACTTGTGGTGTCGTACGGAACTGAGCTGGGCCTGCTTGTCATGGCATTCCCTGCTATGTCGAGTGTGGAAGCACTGTGTCCGTGTTTTGGGGATACTGCTTGCGCATGGTCGAGTAAAGGAAGCAGTCGCGATCGAGGTTACGAATTTAGAGAAAGGCATTTCTCACAGGTCGACGAGGAAGGAAGTAATGGCAAGGAAGGAGGCACAGCTAGCGAGGATTGTCGATGAGGTTGAAGAACGCTAGAAGCGAGCCGATGGTGGTCGTGGTCGTTGTTTGTAGGCTTTCTTCGGACCATGGGCCTCAATGCGCGAAGCGGATTAATTGACGCCAAGTGATGACTTTCAACCAATCGGCACGCGTACATAGTGTGATGCGATCGATGAAGTGGCGGTGTTAAAAAAAACCAAACGGTCTGACGTTGTTACGTAATCAGAAATCCTGCATCTTATCTCGACGCGACGAACAGCACACACCTGGTGAAAGTCGCCATCGAAGACGGTAAACCCGACGTTGTTCGGCTTCGTTTCTAAATGACAGCACTGTGACCCCGTGTATTCGCGTTACTTCGAAGATGGAAGATATACCCCGCGTTACCTGCCGGCTTGGCGCTGGAAGTGTTCGATATTATAGGGCTTTCAAAGATTCGACAGGATGCATGATATCCTGAAATCTTCCGGGGGAAATAAGAGGTGGCATCTTTACCATACACCGTAAGTAACAAAGCTTTGGTTAGTGCGTAACCTTCGGGCATGGTAGAGCCATACCTGAAATACTTACATGTTCACACAAATACAGCTGATTCGGAGCAAATCTCTTAACGTATCATGCTCCTTTCTTCGTATGGTTGATCTCAGAAAAGTGTCGGCGGTGAAAGGTGAGGTCTCGAGGTGCGGTGGTGGAATGTATGCATTCATGGTTCAAGAGTTACAGCACAATGCTGAAAGTGGGTCGGTGGCTACGAGGTTGACTTCTTCATAGCCCATATATGCGCTTTGGATGATGGGAGAAAAGACAGAAAGGCAAATGGTTGATTTGTGCAGCGATTTACTGACATTCCGACGGTTTCCGGGTGTGAAACCACATGGAGTCCATCCGTCTGAGCCGAGACTGGTCTCGACCCAACCGATTTGATCGAATCAACAGCGGCGCGGCCTCTGGAGTCTGACGTCTTTTAAATACTGTGTTTCTATTAGCAATTATTAGTTGCATTGGATTGGCTCAGCATTACAGAAATGAGCACCGCCTTGGAACTATTCCTACTACGTGGCTTGTCTTGAGGCCTATCATAAGTAAGGATTAAATATTACAGCGCAACGAATGACAAGGAAATGAGCGCAAGTGTTGAACGTTGAGGGGAGGAAGGATGAAGGGAAGGAGGCGAAAAAAGGGATGTCATATCTTATATATACGTCCTTCGTCCTTTCAATGTCCGACACAGTTGAGGTTCGAATTCTGCATCCCATTTGAGTAACTGTCATTCCACTTTTGGACTCTCTAAAAGGTGCCGGTAGACTGTGGCGAATGGTGGCAGAAATGAAATATTTTGCGCGTCAATTTATCGCCATATTTGTTGCCTCCCTCTAGGAGATACATTTTTGGAGAATTATCCATGCCGTCTGAGATCCAACTAGTCGTAGATTTATGGACTGAGACAATTATTGCATCAACCTCTTCGGGGATAGCACTATGTTAAGTCTTGCAGGATTATAGGTATTGATAAACCCGTGAGAGCGGACACTACTCCTATTATTTGGTGTAGATGAGTATCGTTTCCAGCGAATGTCTAAGGATATGGCACCGTAATGTAATGGCAATACTATTTGCTGTCAAATTGGCTTTCATGGCCGAGCCATTCAATTTTCCGTGGCCTGTTAAACTCGTCAACGTCATAAATGTCCCTGGTTCGTTCAAATTCAGTATATTAACCCCTGAAGAAATTTGAGTTGGCTCTAGGCCATGATCACTGGCAGCTATACTAGCTCCACGGCATCGGAAGATTGCCCACATAACAGCAAATATACGTTCTTCTTTGACAGATCGTGATGCTGTAGCTAATTCACAAAAAAAACATAGCTTGAAGTACTACAGAATCATGCAGATGAACTAAGCTATTCGATGGGACTCTTTACAGAAAAAAAAAATTAAGATGAGCATAGCTAGCAATCAGATGTGGAATCATTTATACTAAGTATCATCGTGGAAACAGTCTATGCCATCTTCTAGTTGTAGGAACCCACCTGTGCCAATAGCGTAGGTGTTTTACCAGCTCAGCCCCTATATGGGAGTTATAATAATCAGACTCACACAAAGTCAAAAGGTATGAACTATCGAAGGTACAGGAACTCCACGGGCTCCTCTGCGAGAATGATAGCAATATTGACATCTATCTCTCCCAAGGGACTCTTCATTCGGCCAAACCATACCATGTTAAGAGCCACTGAGGCAGTGTCGGCAGTCTGTCGTTATTTACAGAAATGGTGTCCTGTAGATTCGTCATTCCACACCTGCTTATTATTGGCGAGCAGTAAAAGAGTCTCAATTAGAGGGTGTAGGCGTTAAGAAGAATAAACGTCTATCCGCTTGTGTTCAGTACGTGCCCTTGACCACTAGCCTCCCAGGAGTGAGTACAGCGGAAGCTATACCTGTAGACAGAGCTATACCCGTAGACAGGAAACGAGCAGCGAATCAATACATATTAGACGTCGGCCAGATCATAACGCCTTGGACTCATCGAAGGGCGCAATGAATCCATTGCAGGTCCATTCAATGTCCAGGAGCGATTATTGTTGACATGCAATGGATACAATTAGAAGGCCGAACAAAGCAAAGGCTTTAAAGCATGTTACTATACTTTGTTAGTAGCTACTGACTACATGTGGATGCGTTGTCGATGTGCAATGAAGGATTTAATGAAGCAGTCATTGTGAAGACGGAATATCCGGTGTATAAATGATAAGAGCAATGTTCAATAAAGCGAGGTAGGTTGGGGAATCAATGCTTGGTAGTCGAAAAAGGACGGCGAAGAATGCATGAGAGAAAAACGGATATACCGTCGAACCTGTACCTCATGAAAATTTTAATAGTTTTTAGGACTGTATGAGCTCCGGAAAAACACGGTGAGGCTGTATTAAATGTGTTGTTAGCTAAATAGGGTGAAATAGAGCGTAGGTAGGTGAGGTTAGTCTTTATATCTCTCATCCCGTAAAGAAGTCATTAACAATGTCATGTTGATATCAATGCGACTCGGTCACGGTTTAAGGGTAAATTTAGACATGTACAAGATGAGATAACTTGTAGTATTTATATCCAGTGCATTGCAATATTGTACCGCATAAACTATCCAGGGCACATGGCCGTGCGATTAACTCAACTTCTGTGTTGCCCTACGCTGTGAGCATCATTATGAATCGTTTCTTCCTTTGCAAAGCCCTAGTACGATGCCCAAAGATAAGAAATATTCTGCAATTCGGGCTCATCGCACCCTCAACTCGGGTATGCAGCAGTTCCAAGGCGCGAGGAATGTCATGATTACTGGTGGGAGCATTCAACAAGTAGGGAATTACTACGGAGGGGTTGGGGATATAGGTGGGCGCCAGTAGGCATTATATACTGAGCATATACACTGATTTTGGAGCAATAGGACTGCACATTCTGGGGCAGCATATTGCAGCTGATGCGATATATGACTCTGCCGAGCGGTTCCCTCCCCCGAACTGCCACCCCGGCACTCGTGAGAACATAATCAGCGATATACTGGACTGGATTAACGACCCGACTCCCAAGGAACGGGTACTTTGGCTCAACGGACCAGCAGGAGTCGGCAAATCTGCCATCGCCCACTCGATTGCCGTACTTTTGCAGGAGATCCCCGAGGACAGCAAGTACGCGGGGAGCTTTTTCTTCGCCAAGGATGCCATTGGACGTGGGGATGGGACCAAGTTATTCTCAACAATTGCATACCAGCTCGCCCTCAAATTCCCATCCTTTCGCGCCCTAATTGATGCCGCTATACTTGATAATCCCACTCTTCCGACAAAATCAATAGACGTCCAGCTCCGATACCTCATCATGGAGCCATTACTGCGTGTTACTAACTGGCCTGCACACAGCCCCACAATCATTATCGACGGATTGGACGAATGCGCAGGGTCAAAACGAATGCAGACCAAAGTCCTTTCACTCTTATCCAAGGCAATCATCGAACACAATATACCCATCCGATTTCTCATTGTTAGTCGCCCAGAGTACTGGATTTCCGGTTCATTCGAAATTGGACCTCTGGTACATGTTAGAAAATTGCTCTCCCTTCAAGATGATCTGGATGCGTGTGTGGATATTGAGAAGTATCTTCGAGAGGGATTCAAGAAGATTTATGAGGAAAATATTCAAATAATGTCTTCTACCCCACGTCCTTGGCCTCCAGCTCATATTATCCTACGATTTATGATTAGTGCTTCAGGCCAGTTCCTCTATGCATCCACTGTCCTGGATTTTGTTGGCGCCTCATCCAATTTCTGTGACCCTCAAAAACAACTCCAGATATTGACAACGCCTGGACCGCATCGCGCCTCCGCATTTTTGGGTCTTGATAAAATTTACGCCACCATCCTGTCATCATATCCTCGACCAGACATAATGAAACGTGTCCTTGGTGGTCTCTTGCTTGAATTCAGTGAAAAAAACAATTCAGGAAGCCCTGGGAGTGGATTCCGGAGAAATTCAACTCGTGTTGAGGGCCTTAAGCTCCTTGATCAGAATATCCAAGGCTGAATACTCCGAGGAATTCCGTGTGCTGGAGCCAAAGTTCGGGTCTCCATCGGTAGAGGCATCAATTTCATTTTGTCACCTGTCGTTCCAACAATTTCTTGAGGATGAGTCAAGATCAGGAGAGTATGCAATTGATCGGGGCGCCATTTGTCATGAGTTTGTATGCTCTATGTTCAAGTTCGGGGTAGATATTCTGCAGGATGGTCCACGGGCCGAGCAGACTATAGCACGGTAAGTGCCTTAGCATTTTTGTGTATTCAAAATATACAAGGACACTGATATACACGTTTTCTGACAGCATCGGACTATCAGGTTATCATAATATGCTTGATAGCTTTGGGGATATGTCGTGGTGGATCAGTCATGATGCTAGATCTATTGTCAATTCATTGGAGGAATATTGCGAAAGCCTTCACACAATCTTCGCTTGCAATCCTTCGCGTGTCGCCCAAGCAAGTCATGTGTACTGGTTTACGAATGCTCTCTTGTATTTTCTTGCCAGGCTGCTATCTCTGCCGCCTGAGGACGGTCCATATAGGCATGATATACCCCGACATCTATCCCAGTCTCTCATACATGTTCTCAACGTTGCTCAAACAATTTCAGGGAAGCAGATCATGAACCGATCACCCCAAAACTCAGCAACCTTCGCATACATTGCTCTATACACTCTTGAATCTTCTTGCCTCTCAAGGACAAGGAGTAACATCGAAGCTATCTCGGAGTCAATGAATATCGGTCTGGATACCATTATATTTGATCTCCAACACCTCCCTGACTTGGTATACCTTAAGTTCGACCCCAATGCAACAGGATATCTCGATATATAAACTGAGGGCCTACTCTTTTCGGCCGTGCGCTATAAGATCCAAAGCCATTTTCTGGAAAATCAACATGTTGCAGCATGGGACCATCGGATAGTAGGTTTCAGTGCCCAGTACTTTAACAGGATATTCTACAGCAATGATGACCAATCATCTGTTGAACGCCGATGGCAACTTGTGCGTTCTGCCGACTGCTTCTTACGATACAGTCGAATTTCGGACATACACTCCAAAGAATGCTTTGAAGATCCGAATAAAATGGAAATATTCAACATCATAATGGATACATCTTTCTGGGATGGCTTACGCGATAAATCCTCGCTTGAATTGGTATTGGCTGCATTGGGTTGGTTCAACTGGCATGTGGTAAGCGCCAATATAATCATACGCCCGCCGTTCACCAATTTATTGCTGCCATCCATACCAGACCGGACCCAGCAGAGACTTTATCGCAGATCACGATAGCAGCCTTCCTCACACAATGCTATGCGCTGCGAAAAGGATATTCGAAATTGCCTATTTGCCACACTTTACAGATGCTTATTGCTCTAATCTTTGGATGTACAGCAATAGCGACTCCATTCCGTCTGTATTCTTGCATATAATCCCTCCATCCCATGACGGAACATACTACTCCATCGAGGAGAAGCCTCTGGATCGATTGGACATTCCAAGTGCTGAGTTCAATGCCCACTGCGCTTACAGATTGATAACTAAATTCCACGAGGAAGTCTTTGAGAGTGAGGGAAGCTCAGTCATCAGCCCTTATGACTGGTATCATCATCTAGCCGCATTCCTCCTCACCATGCTCGTGAAGAATCAATATGCTGCGCTGAACCCCAGTTTTGAAGAATACTCGGGCTGGAAAACAGTCACTAGGAAATATTTTCTGCCGCTTATCGAGTGTCTGCCTTATGCGATTCCGACACAGCAGAACTTGAATGCCCTACGTGCGCTGCATTACGTGTGTTCCAAGATACCTCCTCAACATCAGTGGAGACCACCATATGGTTTCTGCTCTCCAGCCATAGATTTCTTGAAGGTATGTTCGAAGGGTAGCTCTACGGTGTTTATTGTGCTCATTTTCATCGTATAGAAATACGACCGCTCTTCCCTCTCATGGCTAGAGTTTAATTTATTAGCAGACTGGCTATTGGGGCTCATGACTCACGAGTCCAGGAGAATCTTTGAGGGTGTTAACATATATCATATGCCTGATGATTATACAACTGATGATGGCGAGTCATCATCGACGATGTCCGACATCGACCTAGATGAAGAACTCTGATTAAAGAGGAGAGCGATTTCATGATGGCCCTTTCGCGTCGTCATCAGGGGGAGGGCTTCAGAGGTGTGCGTGCATACTTGGAACGTGCTGTTGCGGCATAGGCGTTGGCGTATTAATTTACAAATCTACTAAAATTTTGGTTTATTACCGTCTACCGGACTCCCCGCGAACGGCGACTTCGGCGCTTACACCTCGTAATTGCATCAAGAGGACAATCGAAAACAATATTCCTCTCCCCGCGTTTGATCGTTGAGCGTGAATCCACTGAATCTCGAAGAGTATGCACGTTAGATGTCTCTGATGAATCACCTCCACTTCGATTTCACTATCCTATGTTTTTCTTCGTATTCTACTGCCAATACTTCAGACCATGATGCATGAAATTTCGACAATTCGTCCCCTACGTATATCCGCTCTTTTATCCATCTGTCCCGGATGCAGTCTTGGGAGCACTTCGGAACTGTGCCCTTCAAATTCCACCGTGCAGAGCTGCGGCACATAGAAGTCTGGAGGCATCAACTAGAAGTTAGACTTCTGAACGAGTCGAGAGCTAGAGCTACGTGAATTGCCTGTTAGCGTTTGAAATAGCAGGGTACGATGTGCCTCTCAAACAGCGCACCTACGGCGTACGGGCCGCGCAAAATTTGTAGTGGAGGTGGTTGACCCCAATCCGTCTCCGACATCTTCGAGTCCAGCGCTCTGACGACATAATCCTCAACCCTGTGTCTGACCCCTTGCTGCTCCCCTTTTTCTTGATACACGCACGCACGCACGTATGATCGCTCAATGAAATGCCTGATCGTCTCAAGCATGTATGTCTGACAGCATGCCAAATGTACACGGATCACCTCCATACTACGTCATTTGAATCCTGCCATGCAGAGTTGCGACACGAGAAGATGGCGGGCATCAACTACGATTTGAACGTCTCGTGTGCCAGCTGAACGCTAGAGCTGCGCTTTGTGGGGTCATAGCCTCCGAGGCGGCGTGTGGTGTCTCATAAAACTCATTTAAGACGCAAGGTCCCCATATACGACCTGTGGAGAGAGTGGGAGGCCCCTGCGAGCGAGAGGAAGGATGTTGGTAGGGAGTGAAGTCGAAGACGAGGTTCCTAGCGGGGGCTCTCAACGAGAAGAGGATGAAAACTGCGTGGACCTGCGTAGATCCGTATAGGTTGACCTCGTTCCAGAGCTAAAACTAGTATCTCGACTCCCAGACCAGCTCGTGCACCAGGTAATGGCAAATGAGCCTTTGAAAGAAAAGGTGGGTGTATATAAGTGGAGTGACGTTAAGGCTATGGCCTGAGGGATGATGTTGTGCGCGAGCGCGAGCGTTTGGGAGTGGACGGACTCAGTGCCTGTGCCAGATCACTTGGAGGCGCCCATCCAAAGGCCTACAGGCAGTGATGTCAAGCAGACTTGTGCACCCGAGTATAGCTGAAGGATCCGATGGGCGTGTAACGACGAGAGCGTTCGAAGGCGATCATGATCAAGCTCAATTTTTGAATGCAATCCAAAAAGGATAGTATGACCTGGAAGCTGGACAGTCAGATCGGTTGCTCGATACCAAAGCATAGCTGCTCCACAGACCAATCGATTTACATCCTTTCCAACGGCTTCAAACTCAACAGCCTCATTGCACCCACCAACACCTCCCGCGCACACCATACAAATACATCTTCGCCCGCGCCTCTTCTCATCCTCCTCCTCCTCCCCTTTAACAATAATCACACCCGACGCGCTGCTGAGCTGAAACGCGAACGTCACCACCCCGCTCCGCTCCTGGGTCATCATCGCAGTTTTGGCGACGTCCGGGTAGGTGCCCAGGAGGAATGCGATGTCGCATGCATGCAAGTAGCCCATAGTTGACGTGCACGAGGGAAGCCCAGGGGAAGCCCATAAGCTCGAGTACTTTGAAGAACTGCGCGAGGTGCAGGTCTTGTTGTGAGAAGACTATGTATATCATTTAATCGAATTTGTATTTTGATGCATTGCTCGATTGCGCCGCCGATGTCGCGCGTCAGGTAGATCGACATTCTGTCTGTGATGAGCTCTGAGACACCCTTCTCACGAACAACAGCTTCCACTTCTCCAACTCCCCAACTTCGCACCATCCGACTCCGAAATCAAGTCCATACTTTCCAACCTTTCCAATGCACTATCCATCGCCTCCCTCCCCACCTCGCTCTCCCCCACATACACATCGAGCTTCACCCCCAACCGCTCATGCTCCTTCTCATACTACTTTACATTCATCTCTCTTCACACGCACCAATTGTGCAGGGCGTCTTCGTCGGTATCTTCCATGAGCTTCAACAGCTGAGCAACGGAGGCTTTGATGGTGGGGTCGGACGCGCGTCTTTGTTGATGGCGGCGTAGATGTCGAAGAGGTGCTTAATGACGTCTTTTCCGGGCTCGCCTTGGGAGCCGTGTTTTTCAAAGCTTGTGGCTATTAGGCCGAACTAGGGAGGGAGGGAGGGAGATGTCAGTGGGATTTTCAGGGATTGGAATAGAAGACGTGAGGAATGGTGAAGAAGAGGCGAGGAATAGAACCGAGGCAAAAAGGGATTGGACCAAAAACGAAAGCAAAACTGAGACGAAGAGAAGAAAGAATCTCACTTGTGTACCCCAATCGCCGAGATAATTCATCGAGATGACCCCACCGACACGCCTACCAGGAGAACGCAACAGTGAAGCCCTCCCCCTTCTCCCATAGTCAACTAACGCAAACCCCTGTTCCAGCATGAGCGACAGCGCATTCGAGAGCTTTTGCGCGATAGCTATCCGGAACGGGTCCAGGACACATTTGCAGGGATAGCGGGCAATGGGGGCACAGATGAAGCCATCCTTTTACTTTTGGTGTGCAGCAAGAGCCTTGTGAGTCTGTTGTACGTCGGTGAAGACGGTGTCGTCCGCAAATGAAAGCGCCTGAAGTGTAAAAGTGCGGCAGAGAGGTCTCTGGTTTTGGATGCGTTGTTCTTTGCAAGCCTTGCCCCGGTGTGTCGCCCCGGTGTGTCAAGCTCTACACACATCGTCCTAGTCACGTGGAAAGTCATTCGTTGTTGTATAAAAGCGGACCAGGTGAAGTCACTCAATAACCCAACGCTCATATTTAATATCGACGGTATTCAATTCACCGTAGAATCCTGTTTGGTGTGTAATATCCTTCGTGATAACGTATGGATAATTCTGAAAAGTCTGACGACTCAAATGCCACCTGTGAGTGCGGTCACCTACAACACCTTTGGGGACACTAACACCATATGCATGACTACTTAGATGACAATGGCCTCAGTAAAGAAGATTGTGAGTAATATCTCCTGCGTTACTCTTCATTACATTTATATTGATAATCGTATAGTCCCTTTAGGTCTCAGTCCCCACGACTGTGTGTGCTATCTTATTAACCTCACTGTATCGTTTTACTCTCTGACTACTGCATGAAAAAAAAAAAGTTTGCGTTCCCCTGTCCCGATGGCCGTATGATCAAAGTTACGACGCCCTCCCAGGCGGCGGAAAACTGTTTGATAATTTTTTCCATGTCCTGGAGTCCATCGGCAAGGTCGTACCACTGGACGAGCGCGAGAATGGAAACACAGCCAGGAACGAGATCTTCAATTTGATTTACAAGCGCACTGAAGGGCTCGTTGTTCATAGAGGATTGGTTTGTTTTTTCATGTCTAAAATACTTGATAGGTATTGTCTTACTGCTTTCTGATTGTTTAGGGATATAGAGCAGACTGCTTAGATCGTATGAACGCCGAGAGGTTTCCCATCATCGTTCTTGGTTTTCCTGATTTACCTCCTACTGAGAAGCAGAAGAAAATTGTTACTCAGATGATGGGTTTGAATGAAGAAGATTTGCTAAAGGTCTACCTTGATATGTAAAGACGCACAATCAGCCTATAAACATACAACCTTAGTTATTTTCAAGCATCTTTTGATATAGTTGCTTTCAAATACATACCTTTTGACAGTTGCTTGCGTAGCGCAAGTTGACCGGCAAAGAACAGCGGCTTAGAATGGACCTACCGCTTTGTCTATTCCGATATGGTCAGTGTATCACAGGTCAAAATTAAGCAACTACTTTCTAACAGAAATATTTACGAGCCACTCGTCACTCAATCGTTTAAACATACGGTTTTAAACAGTGCCAGAGTCAGATATAGTAAAAATTTCGGGCGTGTTTGTCCGGCTCAAACGTCAGCCCCCACACATGCCCTTTGGACTTTCTCATACATTCGCGCATTGGCCCTATCCAAATATAGTAGCGTTGAAAGGCAATGGTACTGATCTGGGACTCAGGAGTATCCCGCAAAGATGTGTAGCGATGCTGCATACTCACTCCACCTTTCAAGCTCTGCCTTACTCTGGTAGTAAAGAGTCGGTTCCATTGCGAAGTCTGGGTTGCGCGTAGACATTGGACGATACTTAGAACCCAAAGATAGCCAAACAGTTTAAAAGTACTCACCGTTCAAAAGTTTGTGTGAATTTAGTGAGGATTACGAAGAGGTCATGGCTGCCTTTAAAACCTTTTTTACCACCCACAGCTGATGTATACGCTCGTTCCGCTAAAGTAATGTCCAAGAAGTAGAACATGGCAAAGCCACCGACAGGAGATCAGACGACACGTTGATGTGGGTAGCATCTAGATACTTGTTTGGGTGAGTTATAAAGGTTCCGAATGGGATCCTAAAGTCAGAATAGGATCGTGCTTACTAGGGCACGGGGTGTGTGACATTTGTAAACATGAAAGTGTGGACAATGGCACACAACATGCGGTACGTGTGCTATTGCCTTGGAAATTTATTTCTTCATAGGTCTGTGGATAGCATCTTGGTGGTATCGCCTTCGATTTCTTGTGTTAAAAAATGGATTGACCATGGAGCTCTTCCGAGAATAAGACCAGTGCGAGGCACCTCGTTGTGATGGACTACCGGTTTCGGATGGGGATGTTCTTTGAAAGCCTTGTCCCAATGGAGTCAAGCTCTATAGTGTGTAGGCTCGTCCCCATCCGGCTTTGCGACACGTGCTATCACTAAAGTGCACGTGGTTTGTGAGAGTGAACTCGACAACTCGCGTAGCCGGCTGGTCCATCTCGGGCCACTTTTGGCAGAGCCCGCCAAATCTTGTTGTGCTTACTTAGTGAAAAGCGTCTCGAAGTCAGAAAAAAAGTGTTAAAAGTATATATATATAAAGTTATTTATATTGAATTTTAAGTCGATTTCAGTATATAACTTTTTTTCAAAAATTTGTAATGGACTTCGTTGTTGTTGACAGGCCCGTGCGCGAGGAGCTCCATGTCAAACGTCAAAACCACGCCCATCGCCGAACGACATCCTTATTCGACATCAAAAGCATCTTCTCCCTCACTATCCTCACTCAGAGTCCCCATCCAAACTTGCTCATACAGTTGCTCCAGCGTTGTCAGCACCATCTCAGACAGCACCTACAGCACCTCGTACACGACGAACATGAGAAAAAGCCTCAATGGAGTTTGCACCAACACTGTATGATGACTTCAAGTTCTAGTCGTCATTTAGTAATACCCCAAAGTAGCTACACTGCAGTACAGTCAATATTTACCAAGTTTTCGAAAAAAAATCACCCTTTTAGAGACTATTTCATTCGATCCAAAATGCAAAAAAAAATGGTATTATGTATACCCGATTTGAGCACTTTTTTTGAGGTGTGGCCACCTTTTTTTGATGAAGTCGACACATCAAGATTGGGGGGGGGAAATGGCCATCACCCAAAATGAGCCCAAGATGGCCCAGTTCACTTGCGAGCTCGCTCCTTGCTTGATCATGTGCTCCTGTGATGCTATGTGACTAGAGCTCGTGAGTGTGACTGGCTGGTGAGTCTAGGTGTCCTTGCCACTGCTGGCGCCGACCAGTGTAAATAAAACTTACAGCGAATTAAATACAGAACTTATGTAAGATGTGCTGTAAGTATGACATACAGCACTTCTGTTTGAAAATAATACAGATAA
>JANCIO010000192.1:0-62426 GCA_027604855.1 Psilocybe subaeruginosa
TGTACGCATCAGGCGGCATGGCCAGCCGTGATGTGTTTGGTGACGGCTTTGGAGGCTTGACAGTCCGGGTTTCCATATGCCTCCATACGAGATATGAATCCAGATATCCTTCTATTCTAGTGCCCCTGCCTTCTCTCCCTGAGCGTCCATTTCCTGGCCTTGCTTGGCTCCATTTCGCTCGCATATATAAACTTCGCCCACTGTACGCAGGGTCCGCATACAGGGGGCGTACAGAATCTATTAAAGAGCAGCGAGTTTGGGAACGACTCTTCCTGTTCTACGCGCTGTCCTTCGTTGTCTTTATGATATCACCACCAGACCACAAGGCCCCAACACGTTGACAGATACTCGATCATCATCCAATATCCAAATATCAAAAAGCGAGGGCGGGGTAGAAAAATTCACCATGTCGATTGTGATAGGACTTGCCCATATGACACGTTTCTCATACCCGCTTTCCTCTTCTCTTCTCCGTTCCACTTCGGATATCGGATAGACAGCGGTGTGTATTACGCTGGTGTTTTATTTTGGTGAGTGGACGCTGCTTTATTTACTTGCTATGGTGTAACTAGATGTATAAGCTCGCAACCATCCGATGGCAATATTTCTTGGCGGTTTGGTCTACTGGCAAGGCCGTGAGACTATGTCGATGAGGAATGTACATTGTATCACTATGTTGCAATCCATTTTCTGGAATCAATTACTTTCATGGATTGATCGTTGATTGACCATCAATCGATACTCACAGTATTGGTGCTTTGTGCAGTGCGGCACAGTGGCAAGGCTGTGCTCCGTAGGGACGACTTTCAAAACAGTATCTGAGAGAATGGACTAAGTTTATATGAGTATTTGTCCTACCTTTACTGCCATACTTTTTTTGAAACGTCGTATATGCTCCTTTGTGGCAGGGCCAAACAGTAGAGAGAGGTGCTACGGTGTGATTGTGCCTTAATATTTGGCCTTTCTGATCGCCTATATCTTGTATCAGTTATAGCTCTCGTTTGTTGTGTCTAAAATGAATGTCAGGCAAATCAGATTCGACGGAGAAAATTAAAGTATATTGAGGCATCTAATGTCGTCACTGGTGCATAACCTCTCGTTTATAGCCACTGCACAGATGCATTGCGATTCATTCTCTTCTTGTCAATTGACATAAAAATGAAAGTTGCCCACTAACATGATGTTCTCTCGAGTACCAGACGTCGGTGCCGAGATAACCGCCTGACGTTCAGCTCGTTTGATGCACGGATGACATACTTGTAAGCATGGTCACACATACTGCATTCTTTTCGATAGCGTGGAGTGCTTGATAAAATAAATTGTATTAGAAACGTCGCTAGGCACTAAAGGCCTTGCTTTGCATGCCAATTAACGAAGGTATTAATGAAGGCAGTCTTTGTATTAATATCTCTAGAGAGAAGCTTGCTGGACTGAAGCCGAAAAATTGCGACCATGCTAGAAGTATGTAACCCTAGCTTTCAACCCTAAATCTCTCGATTAAAGGGTGTTTCCCGTGGTGGATAATTACCTAGTATCCGATATTCCCGAGGCACAGCTATATCGCAGTTTGTCAGATTACTATTGTACGCCAGTCCGACTAATGATACAGCATTTAGATATCATGACAAGGGAATCACAGCATACCGCAGCTTCTCGATTCACCGCCACTCCAGTGTGGTGAGACGGACTAATTTCTCCTTCGCCACACCCACGACTGCATTGCGATGCCGCTCCGATATCGATGATATCATTCGGATGCTTTCCGTGTTAACATATTTTTTCCCTTCGCAATATTATTAGCATATCAAATGTCTATTTTCGTGTTATAAGAAGATTACATTAATAGGAGTTAAGAAATTAGACGTACTGCGCAGGACTAAAATGTATATGAAGCAGGTTTTTCATAGATAGGACTTGGGTCAGCCGCCCGATTTTAACGAGGTCAAATGTTGTTCATGAAATAATGTACCTCTTAGGTGAGCTCTAACGCATGGCTTACGGGCAATGTACGCTTAAGAGGACCAGACAATTCGGTGTAAGCGTTAATGTACAGTGACGCATACGAGATCCGTCTGGTAGCCGGCTTCAATGCAACGCAGGAAGCGTGAGGCTTTGGCTCATTCATGATCGTCATGCCTGAACTTAAAAACGAAAGAAACCCGCTACTCATTACGACCAACTCTAGAGTGATTACGATGAAATTATATGCATGTAAACCCCTCCGAGCATACAAAACGGCGCGGCGAAGAAGAGCATATCAGCTAGTCGTCGGCCATTAGCACAAATCTATTTTTAGATTATCATAATCGATAGTGATGCGTATTGCTTTGGCGCTGTTCCGGAGATCAACTAAGGTGGGCAAGTGACAGCTTACATATCTCCTCGAGGCCCGAGGACGCTGATGGAGATTGTTCCTGGATTATAGACCTTGAATTATCAACCATCCCCGAGAGTCTATCGCGTTAGAGGTTTGGACGAGCCGTGATGGGCATCGAGCGTACCAAGAATACGCCATAGCACCGCATTCTGAGCATTGCGCAGTCGCAGTCAGGAGTTTATATTACACTAGAGCTTTGAGCTATATTGTATGTAGTCGTAAAAATGGGATCAGTGTACGTACAGCCTACTTATTCTTGACGAGCTGAGGCCATATGTATGTAGATATGTAGGCTCGGGGACTATCCGGGACCCATCACTGTGTCTAGAGAATGGCTCTCAGGAGATATCTTAGCCTAGTGTCGAGTAGGTGATCGTGACCAGATCAAGTGATGACTGTGTGGCATTACGGTGGACGGTGGACGCGCGGCGTCATCATAGTGATTGGCGTCGTCCTACTTACAAACACATTCTTGACGTAAATCGCATATAATGCCTCGCACGGGTGTGTTGGTCTTGCCGCTGCGTCTCTCACGCTCTTGCCCCAAGGCTACCGGCCATTGAGCTCGCCGTAGCGCACGCGCAGGTTAGAAGCTGAGGAGTGGAGTGCATTACTGAGCGTGGTCGGCATACGTACGTACCTAATCAAAACTCAAAAGATAAAACATGCCGCTAGGGGTTGTAGCTCTCCCAGCGCATCGCTCCACCGGGGTGAATCAGACATCAACGAAATGGAGTGAGTAAGCAAGGGCAAGAAATCGGAATATGACCACTTTCAGCTGTCCAATCATATCAGTGTGGCTATATGAATGGATGCAATGTTGGTCGAGATGCTTATGCAAGTTGGGACGTGATTGCAACGGAGGTGTACAGCTAACATCAATAGAGTTGAGTTGAGTTGGAGATAGAAATTTGACACGAGCGTTCTTCTATCCATCCATCGAAGTTTCGATCACAAATAAGATATAGAGCAACGACATCCATTGTATGGAATTAGTTAGCACTTCCGTTCTTCCCAGCCTCAACTCACCACACACTGTTGAAGCATTGACATGGGCAGTCAAATGCAAATTGTCGGATCCAATAGCTGCCTCTGAATCGTTGATTCCCACAGTATTTTTCTCAGCCCCGCGGAAGTAGATGATGCATTTGTTGTCAGTAAGTCTGCCTGCAGACCCTGTTCTCCTCTTAACCCTGATCGTAAGCCGCGCCTCACTCCTAGCGCTCAGGTTCTCCCTTCGTGTTTTGGATGAAATCCAGCGCAAATATACCTCAGGTGATGACATGACAGGACCGCAGTTATAGATCAAAGGATGTACAACACCCTCGTTGCTTGCTTTACTACCGCGTGGGAGCGTTCTCACGGAATATAGGCTGGATATGAATAGCCTGATCGCTGCAGTGAAGAGGTATGAGTAAACTCGCACCTTTTGCGGTATTTAGGCTGGGGATAATATTGGAAATGGGCTATTCTTGTAGTGACGTTCTGCCTTCCGTGTCTGCTCTGTCATCTCTAATGAAACTTACAGACGCCATCAAACGTTTCTGGGCGGGTTCTTCCTGGATCTGAATCTTGACAACAAATTTGCCAGAAGTCACGCTACCTATGGTTGGGATTGGGATTTTGGTCAAATAGCGGGCGTGGTTCGATCTTTTGGTTGCCCACTTCTTGGACTAAGCCCAGTTGCTCGCTCCCCTTCTCCCTTCCACATCGATAAAATACTTTACGATATGTTGTTCACTGCAGGACTTTTGTCGCTCGTTGCCGCTGCCTCGGCGCAGCAGGTCGTGACTGTTGGCTTCACTGCTTCAGACCCCGGAGGCATCTTCCAGTTCAAGCCCAATAACTTCAACGCTACCAACGGTACCACTATTACCTTCCAGTTCACTGGAGCGTGAGTTGCCTTCCTTCCAAGCTGTATCGATTCTCTATAGGGAACAATTGCTTATTCGTCTTTGTCTATCGTAGTCCTGGAAACCACTCTGTAACGCAGTCGCTGTTCGCGGATCCATGTAATCCCGCTGCTGGAGGGTTCGACTCTGGATGGGTGTCCGTCCCAAGCACACCCTCGCCTGTCCCAGAGTTCAACATTACTATCACCAACGACTCGAAACGTCAGTCTTAGTATTCTCCCATGCGTATTCTTGTTCAGGCCTAACCTTTTTCAACAGCTATCTGGTTCTTCTGCAAGCAGCTTCTTCCTAGCCCACATTGCGGTGCTGGTGCGTTCTTCTATTCTATAAACTCTAGTTCTATGTTCTAATTACTTACTGTATACTTTTCTAGGAATGGTTGGTGCCATTAACGCGCCCGCATCCGGAAATACCTTCGCCACTTTCCTCAAGAACGCTCAGAGCCTCGGCCAAAAGGGATCCGGTGTACGTACTACCCCCTCTTAATATCCGCAAAAAGTGCCCGTCTCATCGCGTCTCCTTTCTGCTAATGCAGCAAAGCCAAGGTGGCCTCGTCGGCATTGGCGCGTCCGCCTCGGCTGGCGTTGGCCCGGTCTCAAGCGGCGGCCCCGTCAGCGTCTACACCGGCCCCATCGCATCCGCCACCGGCTCGGGAGCGGGCGCAGGCTCCAGCGGCGGCGCGCAGGCGTCCAACACCGCGCCACCAAGCGGCGGCGCCTCCCCCACGTCGCCGAGCTCCGCGTCCAAGGGCGTCGTCGCCAGCTCCCTCCTCGGGCTGTCCGCAGCTGCGCTCGCCTTCTTCATGGCCTGAAATGGCACGGTATAGATTTGGATCGGACTGCCATGGGAATACCCGTTTATTTTCGCGCGTCAGTTACGTTACAGTCGTTACTATACAACCCACTACTTTCTTGCCCCGGGTATGGAGGCGGGATGGATGATATCCGCGTTTTCGGCTTTTTTTGCGAACACTTTTTACAAAAATGTATATTTAGTCGTTGCCACATAATTCGTTTATTTTTGTGCATCTTTTTTTTTTCCATTATGCATGTGCGACGAGATGGGATTGATCTTGAAAACCCCTTTAGCAAGAGAAACGCAGGGTTTCAGTCGTGACGAATGGACTGGTGCCATAGTCGCCATCACAGGTCGGGGCCCCAGGTACAGACATGGTATTCTAAAGCTGTCTAGCCTATTCAAGCTGCTGCGACCTTCGTGCAGCGCAATGTCCGGGAAATACTCGTAAGGCGCTGGGGGTGAGACCGTGAAACCAAAAATATCGGGCGCAGCACTGAACACCGAAAGCGAATCGTTACCGAAGACAGACGGACTATCTACAATACATCCAGCTCCAGAAACACAGAGCATCATCATGAAGATCGCACGAATGCACGAAACGAACTCTTCAGAACTCGAACCCGGCCGCAAACGCTTGACCCCCGTCCACTTCAATGGAAATGGAACGCATTATTTGGTTCGTGGTGGACTGCACCATGGACTGGTAGGTAGGATCAATGACGATGGATCGATCGTATTACACATAAGCACGAGCGCATGCATATGGCTCGTGTGGAGGCAAAGGCGGGATGGGCTGCGAGGAAAACACGACGAGTTGTCTAGCTATCTAGCCAGCAAGACTCTAAGACCTGCAAGAGGCCATTTCTGGATAAGAGACGCCGTAGACGATACATAAGTGATACCCGCTGATAGGATTTGGTATCTGGTAAGGTGTCGCGAGTGCAAGTTCTGTATGAGCTGAGTATTGAGTTGCATGGATTGTGGAGGTGCAGGCGGAGATATGAGATATGCAATGCAGCACGATGAGCAGGCTGCCGGGGCCCGGGGCGTATTAAGTCAAGCATCAAACGATTGCACGAAAACACGAGAATACCAGAGATTAAGCAAAGCAACCATTCACACCCGCACGCGTAGCGTAAGCAGAAAAAAAAAAAAGAACAAACGAAACAAACGAAACAAATGAAACACTGATCGCTCGCTCTGTTCGGAAGCCGCCGCACAAAGAACAAAGATTCTGGCTCTCCCTCCCTCTACTGTAGCAATTACAAGAGCAAGAGGCCCACACAAAAAAAATACACCGCTCTTCGCTCACCGGACCCCGGGCCTGGAGGGATAGGCTGCAGGATGCTGGCTGCGAATGTGCGTTGCGCAATTGCCATTATGGTACGGCACTTCGATCGGAGAGAAGCAGGATCAGGAAGCCAGTATCGGTGTGAACCAGCCAGCAAGAGCAAGTACATGCGCCACTGAAGCCTCTGAGGCGGAGGCGTAACCGGGCTACTGGTGCGAGGAGCGCGGTTCCAGTTCCAGTCTTTGTCCTTGTGGTGTGGACTGGGTTGGTTTGTATTGGACTGGACTCGCTGGCGGAGTGTGATTGGAGGCGGAGTATGAAGGAAGACTGGGGAAGGAGGCGGAGCGGAATGGGCTGCGAAAGGTGGGACGGGGTGCTGGGACGGATCAGTGGGATAGCGGATAGTGAGTTGCTGGGATTGCGGAGGTGGAGATGTGCGATGGAACGTCATAGAACATCATACATGTATGCAGCTGCCGAGGAGAAACGAGCCACACAGTTGCACGAAACACGAAACACGAAACACAAAACACAAAACACAAAACACCGTAGCTAGCCACCGAATAAACAGTCATGACCGATTGATCACCCGAAGTCGTAGCACTAAAACAATGCACAGAGCGAGCCATAACCGTAACCGCAGAGACTGAGACTGCACAAAGCCATGCAACCACCATGAAACGCCGAAAGAATAAAATGCATGAGACAAATACCGCTCTCGCAGCCAGCCCAGCCTAGCCTTTGTTCAGCCACGGCACGGAGATTCTGCTTCTATCTCTGTCGTACAACCACGGAAATACATGTTAGATGGTTGGCATATGCAGAGGCGGAGTGCAATTGGAGGAGAGTCCGGGTGCAATGTGCAGGGAAAAGGACAAAGGAAAAAGTGGCGGTAGGTTGTGAAGGTTGTGGTGGACGAGAGAAGAGACGACACTTAAATGAGCATGCCGAGCTCCCGATTGGCTCCCCATACTATCACGTGAGCGGAAAGTTTCGTGGGGTGTTGGCTGGCATCATCGCTCTTGTTCTCGCCGTCGTCGTCGGCGTCGTCGATCCTCCACTTCACTCCAATCACCCACCATGGTCGCGCGTTCTATCCTGCTACGCCATCTCAGGCGGCACAACAACACCCTCTCATCGTCTACGTCTAGATGTATCGCTAGCGCCGCCTCACGGCGCACGCTGGCCATAAAAGCGAGCGGGGACGATCGTCCCACCGCAACAACACCACCAAAACCAACAACACCGACGACCCCCACATCTCTCTCTCCCCACCCCCCAAAAAAGAGCTGGCTCACGCGCCAAGTCGAGTCCTCCCCCACCTCGCGCAAGCTCTTCTACGCATTTACGAACGCGCTCGGATACGGAAGTACGCAGCAGGTCGCAGGGCGGCGCGCGCTGCTGCTTTATAGGGACGTGTGTGCGGTGCGCGCGGATGAAGAGAGGGCGTTTTGGCGGGAGGGTGAGTGTTTTTGTTTTGCTAGCAGTACTCCCACTCCCGCTTTTTCTTCACCCAAAATCCATTCACATTCTCGTTCTCATTCGTATACTCACCCCCCTCTCCCCCTTCTAGAATGCTTCCTCCCGCCGACCTTCCAGTCCTGGTTCACCATCACGAACCTGCACATCTGGATGCTCACCGTGCGGCTGCGCGCGCTGCCGCCGGAGCTCGGGAAGGCGTACCAGCAGGCGCTCATCGACCACTTCTTCCTGGACGTCGAGGACCGCGTGCGCACGGTGCTGCAGCCGCCCGCCGAGAAGACGCCGCCGTACACGTTCGAGACGGCGTTCTACGCGAACCCGAACGCCCCTGCCCCTGGCAGTGAGAAAGGGGCAACGAAGGGGAAGGAGGGGAAGAAGAAGCCGCGGAGCAGGGCCCCGGATAGGATACTGAAGATGCAGATGAAGATCTTTAAAGAGCAGTGGGCGGGCATGGGGCTGTCGCTCGATCTGGGGCTGGTCACGTCGGACATGGAGCTCGCGGGCGCGGTGTGGCGCAACGTGCTCGGCGCGCGCGGGGCGCAGGGGATCGTGTACAACCAGCCCTCTTCCCCCTCTTCCCCCTCATCATCACCATCACCATCACCATCCCCCTCCTCGTCGACGCCAAAGTTCCGCCGCTCCGTCAACCTTGTCGGGGGGGAAGTCGTGAACGTTGCCAAGATCGACCTCGAGAAGGAGGAAGCAAGGGACGACGGCTCGGGCGTGCACGACTTCGCGCCCAGCGAGGTCGACAAGTACCTAGGGTACCCCGAGGTGATGCTGGATGTCGTGGGGTATATGAGACGGGAGCTGAAGCGGCTGGAGGGCGTGAGCGATGAGGAGATTGTCAGCGGCGATTGGAGGAGGTTGAGGTTTGGCGGGGTGAAGGGGTGATGAGTGATGGGTGAGAGGGTGGTTGGATTTCCTGGTGTGACCTTTGCCTTATAACCGTAACTCTTTGCAATATTTAATCGGTACCCGCGGTGCATCGCGTTCATATAATAATTCACACCGCGCTTCTGTCCAAGTTCTTTTTCAGGAAGTCGTGAACGATTTATGCCTGCAAATAGACGGTGTGTGGGTTTTATTCTCAACGCGTCATCGGTATGTTCGCTCGTACGACCAGTCGTCGCTAAAATTAGGCGCATACATAACCCATGGGATGGGTCAGGTGGCCCCTCTTCTCAATCTCTGTGCTACTGGCTATTTAGTATTCTCAAGCTCGATGCCTTCCTTCCCATATCCCAGGCCCGCTCTCTCCTTTCACTTTCACCCGGTGTGCTTGGACTGAACATTCACACCGTGGCTTTGTCTTCTACCACAACACCGTCTGCATCTGCGTCTGCATCTGAATCTCGGTGCATACTACGATCTCCCTGAACACGCGCACGCACGCGAATATGAACACCAAGCATCTATACGATTCGGCGGACGGGCTGGTCCTCAAGTCGCTCCGCGGGGCGGTGGCGCTCAACCCGGGCGTGCTCCTGTGCGTCTCTCCCTTCCATTCCCCTATTCGTACTGGTCTCTGCGGAAGCTTATTGACTGACTGACCTTCTCCTTGTCTTCTCGTCTCGTTTCTTCGCCACACTAACGACAGCCACGAACCCTCCAAAACCGTGTACATCAACCCCTCCTCCTCCCTCTCTTCTCCTTCTCAAAACAACAAGCGCAGACAGGTAGCGGTCATCTCAGGCGGCGGCTCCGGCCACGAGCCCGCGCACGCGGGCTACACGGGGCGCGGCATGCTCAGCGCGGCGGTCGCGGGGGAGGTGTTCGCGAGCCCGAGTGCGCGGCAGATTTTGAAGGCGTTGGAGCTTGCGTCTCGTGCTTCTGCGGGTGCGGGTGCAGGTCCTGGAAATGGCCCTGGAAATGGCATTGGCACTGGCGGGGGTGAAGGTGAAGGTGCTGAAGACACCGGAGAAGGAGGAGGAGGCGCGCTGGACGTCCTCGCGATCATCAACAACTACACGGGCGACATCCTCAACTTCGGGCTCGCGATCGAGAAGGCGCGCGCGGCGTTGCCGGGGGTGCGCATCGCGCGCGTCGTCGTGGCGGATGATGTGTCTCTGCTTCCGCAGAACCGCGATCGCAGCACCAACGCAGACAACACTAATACTAACACAGGCACCACCACCAGCGCCGCAAACACGCCAGCCAAGCTCGTCGGCCCGCGCGGGCTCGCCGCCAACATCCTCGTGTGCAAGCTCCTCGGCGCGTTCGCCGAGAGCGGCGCTCCGCTCGACGTCGTGCACGCGCTGGGCGACGCGGTGGTGGGTAATTTGCGCAGTGTGGGTGTGGGGCTGGAGCACTGTCATGTGCCTGGGCGGGAACGAGAACGAGACCGAGAACAAGCGACGCTGGGCGCGCGGGAGTGCGAGGTCGGGCTGGGGCTGCATAACGAGCCGGGCGTGCGGCGGCGCGCGATCGGCGCGCCGGGGGAGCTGGTTGGGGAGATGGTGGGGATGCTGCTGAGGGCGGGGGCGGGGGCGGGGGCGGGGGCGGAGGAGGATGAGCGGCGGCTGGTGGCCGACTGCCGCACGGGCATGGTTCTCTTCATCAACAACCTCGGCGGCATGTCGCAGCTCGAGATGGGCGCCGTCGTCGACGACGCACTGCACCAGTTCGGTGCGTGTCTCTTACTCTCTTCTTTCTAGTCTTCTGCTCCATTCTTCCGTCTTTCTATAACACTAACATCTACGCATAACCATAACACCGCACTCGCGCAGCTGTGCACGGGATCCGTCCGAAGAGGGTGTACTGCGCGGCGTACATGACGTCCCTCAACGCCCCGGGGTTCTCGATCTCGCTTCTCAATATCACGGGCACGATGCGCGCGTTCCGCGCCACGGTCGGCGGCGGAGGAGTCGGAGTCGGAGGCGGGACGGACATCAGTATTGAGGACCTGCTCGATGCGCCGACGGACGCCTACGCATGGGTGGGCGCGCGCACGAATTGGTCGGCACAGGAAGAATCTCCGACGGAGGATGCGGCTGCGACTTTGTCTCGTGCCACCAATTCAAACGACGGTGTCAAGGGTGCAGTTCCTTCAGATACTGGACCCACACCCCCGGCAGATCAGAGGAATGGGAACACGGTTGTCCACGGCGCGATACGCGCCGCGTGCACGCGGGTCATTGACGTGCATGCGCAACTTACGGAGTTCGACACCATCGTCGGCGATGGAGATTGCGGGGATACGTTCAGAGCCGGAGCGAGCGGTGAGTACACTGTATCGTGCATGATTCGTGCATCGCACCGTGCCGATTGCGAGTATGAGTGCAAGCTCAGTGCTTTCTTCCTACCTAGCGATCATGAATGCGCTTGACAATGGCCCACTCGCGGGGCAGACGGATATTGCTGCCGTTGTGTATGAGATTGCTGAGATACTGGAAGATGCCATGGGAGGGACCATTGGCGCTCGTGAGTCTTTCTTTTATTTTTATTTTACACTATCACTATCCATCAATCATTCCTTCGATCCGGGTGATGATGAACTTGAGCGCTAATTCCACTCCGTTGTTATTCGCAGTTCTGGCTATCTTCTTCCACGCTCTATCTGTATCTCTCAGCACGGACCGTACTGCGGATAGTCAACTCCTAGTAGGACACGGTGGGGAGGAAGAACTAGTACCCTGGGGTAAAGCACTGCTAGATGCGAAAAACACGCTATCGCGGTACACACCGGCCGAGGTAGGCGATCGCACGATCATAGATGCCCTAGGGCCTTTCTGCACCTATATGGCTCAGACCGGGGCGCAAAGTGCACACGTCGGACCTAGAGATGAAAAGGGGAGCGAGATATTATTGGACAGATTCGCAGAGGCCGTGAAGCAGGCGCAGACAGGCGCTGAGCGGACGCGCGGGATGACGGCCCACTTGGGACGTGCGGCGTATGTTGGTGTAGGGTCATCTACGTCAGAAGCCGGTGGTGCATTGGACTTGCCGCCGGATCCTGGTGCGTGGGGGATCTGTGCAGTGTTGGAGGGGCTGCTGGATGGAATCAAGAATGGAGTTATGGGTTGAAAGATGGGAGTATGAATGTGCGGATCCCGTGTGGGCTGATACTGATATCTGAATGCTGGCGCTGAACGCCAGGCGACGCCAAATTCAATCGTCATCAGCTCGAAGAAGCACAATTTATCATCTGTTCAGCGCTCTCTAGATACGGATATATGTATGCCTTCGGTATTCTATTCGCGTACCTTGTAAGGCCTTTGATAGCTTTTCATTCCTTCTGTGTTTCATAATACATGAGACATATGAGGAAGGGGTGGAAAGATAGGAATATGAATATGTGGATCCCGTGTGGGCTGATATTAATATCCGAAAGCCAGGTAATCGTTATCAACTCGCAGAAGCACAACCTATCATCCGTTCAGCGCTCTCCTAATACGAATATATGTATGCCTTCATTATTCTATTCGTGTGCCTTGTCAGGCCTTCGATAACTCTTCGTTCCTTCTGTGTTTCGTGATTTACGAGACTTATAAGGACACTAGTGATACAGATGATTCCCCTGGTACAATTTTTGTTCTCTTGGTATATGTATGATGTTTGACGATCAGTAGTGACGGGCGGCGTATGTTAGTGTAGGGTCGTCGACATCAGCAGCCGGTGGTGCATTGGACTTGCAGCTGGATCCCGGTGTGTGGGGAATCTGCGCAGTGTGAGAGGGGCTGCTGGATGGAATAAATAATGGAGTCAGGGGTTGCAAGATGGGAATATGAATGTGTGGATCCCGTATGAGCTGATACTGATATCTGAATGCTGGCGCTAAACGCCAGGTGGCACCAAATCCAATCGTTATCAACTCTAAGAAGCACATCATATCATCAATTCAGCACTCTCTAGATACGATTATGCGTATACCTTCGTTATTCTATTCATGTGCCTTGTAAGTCCTTCGATAGCTCTTCTTTTCTTATGTGTTTCGTGACTTACGAGACTTATAAGGAAGTGATACATGACCCCTGGTACAATTCTTGTTCTCTCGCTATATCGGCTTAGAAGTGATGGGACGTTCATTATTAGAAATGGCCCCTAAGATAAACGGTATGATATCTTCCTCATTTCACCATACCTGATGACTCTCCTTACCACTCTTACATGGGATGTACATTTGTGAAAAAATAGAAAAATCAAGTCATAGCTTGTATCTCGTAGCCAAGATAAACAGGTCTGAAAGCTGGAGAATGAAATAACGTTGATTGCCAATACCAACGCCTGGCTGAACTGGGTCTATGTTTGAACTTATTCCCATCTGGTTCTACAACGATGATCATCGAGGAACCACCGTACATCATGATATCAACAACAGATATACAAAAAAACATTGCAGAGACTTTCCTTATAATGAGGCTTTCATCCGATATGCCATATTGAACTCCCCAGCTGCTGCTCACCTTTAATTACCCCCCTACTCTAGCGCAGTTCTACAGCTTAAGGTGCCTTATGGCATATCCCAACACTATCTTCTCAACATTTGCTTTTATCGGCTTTCTTATGTGTATGGTCACCTTCCCCTGGCAGTTAGAAGGTAAGCGCCCATGCTGATATCGAAATCCTGTCGAATGATGTCTTATAAATTTTTAATAAAGCCTGGAGCACTGGTACCTGCGTTTATATGGTCTGGGCAGGCCTTGGTTGCCTCAATGTGTTCATCACCTCGATTGTCTGGAGTCACAACTACGTCAACTGGTCTCCAATCTGGTGCGATATCTGTCTGTTCATTTAATTCTTTCCAACATTGCAAATTTCATACGCCAACGCAGCCACGAAATTTATGGTCGGTCTTAACGTTGCTATACCGGCAGCTTCTCTCTTCATTGCTCGTCGATTGTATCATATATCATCCCTGCAGTCTGTGACAGTCACCCGCGCTGTTAAGAGAGGTCATGTCATAGTTGATCTTCTCATTGGCGTAGGTCTCCCAATTCTGGAGATGATTATGCGTGCGTCACAGTAGCAGATAATTTTACCAGTTTCTCAACTTAACTAACCTATTATTCAGATTATATTGTACAGGGCCGTCGTTTTGACATCTTCGAGGACATAGGTTGCCTTCCCAACACATACTATACATGGGTCACTGTGATCATTGTAAGCTGCCCGTCATTGGTCATTGGACTCCTCTCCGCCCTGTATGCCATTCAAAACATTATCCAATTCCGAAAGCTTCGGACTGAGGTCAACGACTTCCCTGGATACAAAAATCTTACCACCAGCCGATTCCTACACTTCATGTTCCTCTCTAGTGTCGACATTATCTTCACTGTTCCTTTTGCCACATATGATCTCTACACGATTGGCATCGATCTGAATCCATGGGTTAGCTGGACCGATACCCACTCCTACTTCTCCATTGTTCCACTTGTGCCCGCCACCGTCTGGCGCACAGAACCAGAAACACTACGTGCTCTGGAGATGAATCGATGGTTTGTGGTTTTATGTGCTTTTGTTTACTTCGGCTTCTTCGATTTAACAGCTCAGTCCAGAACGAATTACTACCTCGGTATTCAAATAATTGTTCAGAGAGACAACGTCTTCACCTCGAGGGTAGCTCGCGGAGAAAATCTTACTCCTCTAGCTTTTCAGTCAGCCCCTCACCCCAATAACAAGGCTCGTACATCCACCGAAGCATCGACTTCAATTCAAGACAATCTATTGGACGAGAATCACGAACAATATCTCGAAAAAAAATCGGTTCCTGCTGCCATTTGCGGCGAAAACCTTTGCAGATCGATGGGCCTCGATGGTACCCATATCGCTCAATCTTCCTCCATTAACTCTGGCGCACTATCCGCGTCATCTGCCGGTGCTTTGAATATGCCAGCTAGCACATCCATGTGAAATTCATTCACATATAGTACATATAACATATAGCTGCCTCATAAACTGCATTAAATTGCAGAGTATTCACTTATAGTCGCTATGCTTCAGGAGGAGAGGTTCAATGCAATAGATAGAAAGATATGAACTCGTGCTCACCACCTCTCTTGATAAACCCTGAACTCGACTCGTGCTACTATAGTAGCTCAAGAGTCACCCTCTCTCCTCCATCTCCATGTTCTCTCCTCCATTTCCGTGTAAGTCCCCAAGATTATCCGCCTTGCAGATAGCATGTTCTGTCGAAGTAAATACCGAAGGATACCGCATGATAAGGTCAATATATCAAAATGCAAGTATTCCATGTTATATTTGGATCAAATCGGCAGACGACCCAATTCTAGGGAGGGACGCGGAGGCGACGCTAGATGGGAAGGAGGGCGGGGGAGAGAATGAGGGGGACGCGGAGGCCGTGGCTGGTGAACAAGTGCTGTGCGGGCATAGTCCTCTTCAGCAACAACCTCGGCGGGATGTCGCAGCTCGAAATGGGTGCCGTGGTTGACGATATGCAGCGCCGGTTCAGTGGGTATCTCCTATTTCTTTAGTCTATCTAGTTGCCTTCAGTCTTTCTCTAACATTGAAGCATAACGCCGAACTCGAGCAGCTGTACACGGGATCCGCCCGAAGACAGTGTACTGCGCCTCGTACATGATGTCCCTCAACGCCCCGGGGTTGTCGGCCTCGATACTCAATATCACGGGCGCGATGCGTGCATAGTCGCAGTTGGAGTTGGAGTCGGAGTCGGAGCCGGGGCGAACATCCGCATTACGAACCTGCTCGGTACGGACGCGTATGCGTGGGTGGGAGCTCGCACGAATATACCAAGTGATGCCAAATTCAATCGTCATCGACTTGAAGAGGAACGGCTTAACATCGATCCACCGCTTCCCGGATCCGTCCATCTACAACATCTTCAGCCTCGGCGAATATACGTATGCCCTTGATATTCTTTTCGTGTGCCTCGCAAGACCTTCGATCGTCAACCTTATCTCTTCGTTCCGTCCGTGTTTCGTGATTACGAGCTCGTTGAGGAGATGATACCGATGATCACCCTTGTACCATTCGTGTTCTCCCGCTATAGGATGTTTTACACTCGGATATCCCACGCCGAGATTGCAAGTCTTATCTGGATAGACGAAATTAGCAAAGATATCCAACCGACATCGACCACCACAAGAGACTGCGGAAGTAGAAGTGATGGAGTGTTCGTTATTAAAATTTACCCCTGCGCCAGACTATTTAAAATCTTTCTCAAGGATCCTATCAAAACGTATCATCTGCCATACGTGATGACTCTCCAATTAACACACGAGGCTCTTTACGATTCTTAATGAAGGTGTACAGTTATTAGGAGGCATAAAAAATGGGTCGTAGTTTATATCTCGTAGACAATGAACAGGACTGAAGGATAGAGAAGGAAATCATATTAATTGCCAACCCAGACGCCTGGCTGAACTGGGTCTATATTTGGACCTAATCCTATCTACTCTTACAGTGATGGTCATCGAAGCGCAATCACGTTCACCTCACATCATGATAGTAACGACAGCTACACCGAGCAAGGTTGAGATATTTCCTATATAATGAAGTACTGTCCTGATATGCCATAACGAACTACCCAGCTGCTGCGCACCTTTTATCCCTCACTTTCCCCTACCCTCCAATTTGAAATGTCCATAGCTTCAATCTTAACAGATACATATGGCGCATATACTATCGGGACGTTTGTTTCTGCAATGTACGACCTGTTTGGTCTCTGCCAGAAATGAAAAATATAATAGCTCAATCTGCACCTCATAGACTCCTCGGAGTGACCTGTTCTCAAGTGCGTCATTCTCTGCTTCATTTCCCTTCCAACCTTGGTTTATGGATCTTAAACACAAGGCATGGTATTATTTCAACACGTACTCCGACCCTCCGATTATAAAGTACACTGTGAGCATAACAACACTATCAAAACCACCGTTGCGAGTTCAGAGAATTGACAATCATATAACTTGACAGGTGGGAGCCCTCGTGTTAGTGTGCTCCAATCTATCTACTCCATTTAAAATTGCGGTTAACACTCAGGAATAACCAGAGCTTTTGAGATGCTCCATGTTGCTGCTAGCATCCACGCCTTGTATTTCTTCTTGATAACGAACTATTTAAATCCGCTTGCACTACTTCGAAACGTCTGGTGAGTGTCTAATTTCCACGGCTAAGTGGGGCATCATTTGAACTTGCTTTAATTATATTGGTATAGGTCTATAAATGTATCGTCATTGCCCATAATTCTTCTACCGTTTCAGTGAAGTGTACTTACAGGCCTGCATAAAAGATTCTTTTTGGCGTTATTGTAAGGAAAGGTGGCCATTCGAATGTTCTATAACTCATATCGCTTTGTTAGGGGATGAGCGTCTTGATTGTGCATCTTAACTATGCTCTGCGCATATACCACAGTAATTTTATCCTCGATACGTAAACTCCATATCACTCATCAGACACCTTTCCTCAGTCAGTGGCAAGAAAAAATTAATTCCATTTGCAATTGTGCGTCCATTAACGTCTGAGTATTGTTTGCCCTCACTAATTCCATTAATTGTTAAGACCGTGATCTCTGTCGTTCATTGCGGTAATTTAAGAATAAGTTATGATGTATAACCAGCCACGATTACTGACTTTTTTTTTTTCATAGGTATGGGATGGGGTAAATATCCTCATAATATTAATGATCATCTCCTGACGGATTGATTCTAGCACTGGTCTCTATCCTGTATGTCAGGCGTTTCCAGGATGATCCATTGATCCAATTCTAGTATAGATTTCGAGAGAGATTGGTTTCTGAATTGCCAGGATTGCCAGAGGTATGTCGGACTATCTACCTGCGTTTGCTAGTACATCCCTTTAAATAATGCGTATTTGACAGACACTGGCAAAGGCAATACTATCTTCTGCTGCGGCAATCGATATCGTGATAGCCTCCACTCTGAGTTACTACCTTCACAAAAACCGCTCTGGTATAAAGCAGTAGGCATTTTATCCGCTATACTTGGCGAAAAGGCGGATTAAATATTATGGTTCTAGAACCGACAAAATCATAAACCGGCTGATGATATACACGATAAACAATGGGATATTGACCAGGTTAGTCACCCATCTCTGCATTTAAAAGGTATTTAATTGGAATCTGACGCATTTTATCAAGCGTTCTTGATGTTGTAACGCTCTCACTGGTAAGTTTCTTCCACTAAAGGGATTTATATCGGAAGTGTAATTTAGATGATTGTCTAGGTTATTGCACGATCAAAGGACCTCATTTTCTTTGCAGTATCTCAAGTATTAGCGACAGGTACTTTTTCCTGCCATCCTTGATGAATAGTGCTAAGTAACTGCAATCAGTGTACAGCAACTCCCTTTTAGCCACCCTGAACTCCCGAAATAGCGCCAAGAATCAAGACTTGGACGTAGTGGGCTCAAATGTTTGGAATTTTGCACAGTCATCTGTATCTGGCTCCATAAGAGCCCCTGAGAGGCAAGGCCCGGACAGAGGAATGAGGTCTCAGGCCTCAGGGTAGAAGTTTCAAGGGAGGAAAAGTGCCCACAAGTAATCTTGAACAAAACATTTACCGTGAAGGCTAGGATCTCTCCTTCGTCATACCTTTAGATTATATGACATGTGTTGAACCAGGCCTCGCACGATATAAAGTGTGATCTAGGGAAAGGAGATCAGAGCTGATCTATGTGGACATGGATTAAAGAACTGGAAGACCGGAAGACATGGGAGATCAGTTATGGATATATTGTAAGGACTCACCGCTAGGCAGTAGTGTGGCGCAGACATCTTTTTCTTTGTTCACTAATAGAGAGCCGAAAACGAGAGGTGATCCGTCATTGTGCTTACATGACAAGCAGGTATGTTCTTTTAAGAGTCATGGCCAGCTTGCGTAGACATGGGAGTAGACAGTCGAGCGTACCATTTAAATTGTGAGCGGATTCTCAAAATCAAGGGGAGAGCTTTTCAGAATTTGAAGGGAACTTGGAAAGGAAAGCATTCGTTCAGTGATGACCACAACAGTCTAGGCCACTGATCACGTTTTGACCTCACCTAAACAATATCAAACAGCGCACAGACGCTAATTAGTGCTGGTTACTCGTGCGTACTGCTCAAATGAATCATACTACCACGATCCAATTAACGTATACAGACAGTATATGGCAGTGGATGATTTCTCCCGACATGTGATACACCTGCATATACAGGATCTAGCGAATGCCGGGTTGGGATACCACGTGTATCTGAACCACGAAATGGGAGGCTCCCTTCAGTGACCTTCTCCTCGCTGTATTCAATGTATGTTTCTCTTCTATTCTGTTTTACCTCCCTACATCGTTCTGCACTTGTCGGTTGACCAGCGTTAAAGGCATACACACATTCTGAACGTTTGAACCCTTCTCGCCCCTCCCCCTCCCTTTGTGACAGTCCATCCCCAAGGGCTTTCTCCTATGCGCTGCTGGGCACATCCTGGAAATCTGTATGAGAAGGTATGCATACCCTCTGCCCCGACTATTTGTTGTGCTTTATATATCGTTGAGATTGATACTTATGATTATAGGAAGTCAACAGACTCAACGTATTGCTCTTCACACCCGTACTGCTCTTTTCCAATGTCGTCGCCTTTTACTTAACGCCTGGTACGCTAGCTTCCTGTCTTGGTGTGGTTCGCAATTTGTGATTAGATTTACGATGCCTTGACCTTGACAGAGGAACTCAAGGAACCATGGGTGATACTCATATGGTTCACCAGCACCTCAATGGTCATAGGCTAGATTCTGGGCTGGACGTTCAGTTTGAGGAATTCGCTGCGGTACGTGCATCTCATCCTTCCCTTCTTTCCACGTTCGTCATCCTTTTCCACCATTCGCGTTTCCTCTGGCCTTTCATCCCGCCGTTTCCCTCCTTTCATCTCTCTCTTCCATCCACAAGTATCCCATATCCTCCCATCCAATCTTACTCGCCTTCTTTTCTCTTATCCCCTCATCCCACTTAATTGATCTCAGCCACATATCTGCACACACACAGCAGCTTCATCAAGGCCTCCGCAATGTTCATGAGCTCCAACGCGCTCCCCATCGCACTGATGTACAAGTAGAGCCTTGTCGTCTCGGTCGCCGACCTCGCATGGGCTCAGACGATAACCAGAAGGTGATGCTCGGAAGCGCACTGACGTATTTGACGATGTACAGTATGCTGAGGATGATGGTATGTGGCTTTTCCTTTTCTTTTTTCCATTTTGCTTTCGCTCGAATCCTCTTTCACATTCTTCGCATACGTCCCGCTAACCCCTTCCACCAGGTCCCATACAGCTATGGCGTAAGCCTCCTCTCACGCATGGACCCCATCGTTACACCTCTTATCATCTTATCCATGAATACTTTTTTACCATCCGTCCTCAGGTTACAAGCGCATGTGCACATATTGGCCAGTATGCGTTTTTCCTTTTTCCCGGGTTTTCCGGCAGTTCGACACCAGCAGGGAAGGCAAGCAGACGCCTCTCCTCGCGGACTTCACGGACGACGATGACGACCGGGGGGAAGAGGCAGAGGCAGAGGACAGCGAGCATGATTTGCGGACGCACGTGTCGAGTTCTACCCTCATGCAGTCACATTCAAATTTCGACGAGGAACAGCTCACGGAGTTGCCGGCGTTCTCTGCGTTGTCGTTACGTTCCCGGGCATTGCCGGTGCTCTTGGCACCTGGTTCTGCGCCATCGACTGGAATGTCTCGGAACGGCAAAGGTCCCAAAACGTGACGCGCATCGGGAACAGGAACAAAGACCCGCTCACGACATTTTATAATTCGCTCCCGAATAGTCTGAATGAGAGACGCGCAGATCTGCCCACATGGGTTTTGGCAATGGCGCGGGAGAAGGAGCCGGTGGTGTAGGTGGTGCTGGGGGTGCGCATGCTAGGGACAAGGAGACGAGGGATAGTGACGATGAGGACGAGGATGAAGTCGAACGGGATCTCAACGAGACCGCTCCCGCCGACCTCGAAAACGGCTCCCGCGCACCACACCCTCCCAGCTCCTCTCCTCCCTCCGCTCCCTACACACGTGCATCCTACACCGCCTCACAACAC
This sequence comes from Psilocybe subaeruginosa, assembly GCA_027604855.1. Lineage (NCBI taxonomy): Eukaryota > Fungi > Basidiomycota > Agaricomycetes > Agaricales > Agrocybaceae > Psilocybe > Psilocybe subaeruginosa. Next base: position 20,870 of record JANCIO010000192.1, read on the forward strand.
TCCTGCTCTTGATCCACGCATTCCTGACAGTCCCGCTCTACGTCGCCCTGCTCTCGCTTGTCATTGGACTGGAAATCCGAATTTCTAAGAGCCCGATGCCTATAGTGCCTTATCTCACGGCGACAATGAACATGCAGGTTGGGAAGAAAGAGAGATGGTAGGCTTGTCCGCCTTATAAGCCAAAAAAAAAGCATTTCAGGCGGAGAAAGAGAAAGCGGCCGTCGGCATCCGAATTTCATTTCAAATTTTACAGCCCTTGGCAGAGTGTGATGAGCAGAAGGTCATCATGCATCATGGTTCAGACAAATGACTCAAAGAAATCTCTTGAACCCCTTTCTGAAGTTGTGGCGCATGATTACGTATCACGATCAAACCTTGAAGTAACGACACGAAGAGGGGGAAAATAAAATGAAATAAGTAAGCATGAACAATCAACCCGCAGACCACCGCCCCGCTACCTCAAATCATATCAACACCTCGCCCTCCAAAAAGACTCAAACCTAATGCCCCGCCAACTATAACCCACCCGGCACACTCCCCAGCATAACCGCCGACAATAGCTCCAAAAATAGTCTGACTAATGAGCCGCGCGATGCGCCGGCGGGCAGCACAAAAGGAGGATATTGATGACGACGAATATCTGGCTGTGACGTGAAAGGGAGGGCCGAAGGGTAGTTAGATATTTGTCGTGAAGAGAAGGAGGGAAAGGAGGGAAAGGAGAGAAAGGAGGGAAAGGAGGGAAAGGAGGGAAAGGAGGGAAAGGAGGGAGAACGGGCGAGCGATCGAGATAGAGACTAAAGGATCAGGAAAGGAGATTCATGAAGTATGAAATAATGAAGGAAAGAAAGGAGGAAAGAAAGAGTGCATACATCCCGTTCTCACAACACACTATACAACATCCAGCCAAGATCCAAACCAAAACTATAAAACCAAAACCATAAAACCAAAAAGAAAACAACTCACTCTTCAAATACAGCATGCCAATCGCTCTTCGTCGCAAGGACAATCAACGGCGTGAGCAGCACCGTCTTCTTCTCGCCTGGCTTCCAACCCCCACCCACCCTACCCATTTCCTGTTCCTCTGCAACTATCCTGTATGCCAATGTGCAGGATGTCTTCGACGCGCTGTAAACCCCCCCTCCTATCTTCCTACTCTCTCTTTTTCACAATCGCACTTCCCTCACCCTCCTTCCCCTTCTCCCCACCCCAAAAATATCACCCCAAAAATATCACCCCAAAAATACCCCTCGAGCAGAACAAGCGCTACTGGCACCGCACATTTCCCGCACATCCCAACCACCCCATTCACAGGCCTTAACGCGCTATTATGCTCCAACGCATATTGCAAAGAAGTGGACCGAGACCGGAAAAGACTGCAAAAAACCGCAAAAAACCGGTCTTAACCGGTCGGCAAAAGACCGGTCTCGAACTGATTGACGACCGAAAGAAACCGGTCTTTTCAACTTAATATATTTATTCTACATCTTTTAAGCTTCAAAACAAGCCCAAGAACATTTAAAAGGCTCAATATTGACTGGATGGATGGATGGATGGATGGCGATTTTACGGTCCCAATATAGGAACTCGCCGGTCCGTCGAGGGGATTGATAGACCTGTCAACTATTAAGCCTCGACGGGACCCCCAGCCCTCTTACAGGTTTGACGTTCTGAACACCGGTAGGCAGTTCATAGATCTCACTGGGTTAAGGAGAAGGGAGCCTTATTCATTTTATCCAGGTTTTAATTGTATTTAGGTGTGTATGTACAACTGGTATACTAAAGGATGTAATATTTCTTATGTATGCAGGTACCTGAGACAGATTGTAACGAAACACTGGTGTTGCCTACAACCCTGCGCGATCATCCTATAGAAGACCACTAGAATCTGGGTGACAAAATGTATCGACCTGCGCAAACTCCTTCAGAGTGTGGTATACGTGTGCTGCAAAAGCGGGTAAAGTGTCGTCCAATTTGCATAGCAGCCTGAGCAGATCCAGCCCATTCTCTCCTTCTGACACATCCCAGCGCGATTTCGGCCTCAGCAACTTTGCTGCGCTAATTAATGCTATTCTCCGTTGTCTCAGGTCATCAGAGATTGCTTCGCAGAGAAATACAGCGTGTTGTTCATCCTCGACGGAGCGTTTGCATAACTGGCACAGTCTGAGATGCCTTGGGATTATGTTTCGATGTCGTTCCGCGTGTCGCAATTTTTCCACCGCAAGGCCGTGAGCGGAGCATATGAAGCGTGTCGATGCGAGCCGGTGCGCAGGTACGACAACCTGGCACAAGTACGAACGGAATTTTACCAGTGGCCAGGGAAGGCCTTTCTCCTTCCCGAACGCGTCCATGCAGCAGCGGGATCCTATCTGAATTCTCGATGTCAGAATGAAGTGTGATCGCGCATGACTCTTCGACTTTTTTGATTGTTTTCTCGATTTCGGATCTGTTCTTCGTGTCGCTAATATTGAACTCGACAGGGTGAGGGAGATCCCGGAGGACCCTAGTCAAATCCCCCAGCCAGCCAACCTTGTTGTTTTTTAGTATACATTTGGAGTCTTTAAACGCTAACCTGACGAAGCGTTCCACCGGGGATTCTAGGAGGTATGCCACATACCGCAGAGTGAGGATAATTCTTCTGTAGGCAATCGGCATAATTCCAGATTCGGTGAATAGTACTGCTCTCGTGCACCGTGGACCCAGCCCTAGAATTCTTCGCAAACTTTCAACCTGAACCTTTTGGGCGATTCAGAAAATGCAGGACAATTCGGAAAATGCAGAACGCCCCAGAATAGAAGAGATGATAATGTTCTACATTCTAGATTGTTCTAATAGACAAGGCCGGTATCTCGGGTCTTAGTAGGGTGTCAGACCTATCATACAGAGTCAGGGCGACTCCCGCGTCCTGGGAGGCCCGAGTTCCCCCCACAAAATCGACTGGTATCCAGCGAGAGGGTAGCTACTCATTTCTACCGAAGGTGCTCTAGACGAGAATTGCGAAATTGCGAAACCTCAGACGGGGACGTATAACCCAGATATTGTATGATGCAAGGTTCAGCTCCTCCCGTAAGACCTCGTAGCCCATGTCATGTTTCGAGAATGTGTTAGATCTGGCAACCATAAATCGCAGTACATTCGCAGAGCCCTAACCCTGAAAGACATCAACAAGAAACCCGAGAGTCAGCACCGATAGCCCAGCCAGTTAGCCACAAGAGATGAAGGAGCCAGCAAGATGAGACTAGAAAGCTACCACCAGGAGACCGGAGACCCAGCAACAGGAGACCAGGCAGACAACGCCGAGCGACTCGAGATTGTAGCCTCATAGACCCTTTAGACGTAAGCGAGACTTAGAGCAAGGCACAGTTTCGAGCGACCAAGAAGCGAGGGCAGCACCCCAGACGAGGCGGAGACGCGCAAACTCTCCAGGACATTCGCAGAGCCACAGCCCAGAGAGCCAGCAACAAGATACCCAAGATTTAACACCAATAGCCCAGCGTGATCAAGAACTTGAGACCGGTACGGAAAACAGACAGAAACCTCCCCAGTCAGATTCTCCAGCCCCAAGACCAACCATACAGAGCTTCAGCCAACGTATCCGTAACCCCCCAGCTAAAGACCTGAGAGCCCACTAGACGAAACGCAGACAGAAGCCTCCCCAGTCAGATTCTCCCGCCCCAAGACCAATCGTACCGAGCTTCAGCCAACGTATCCATAACCCCCCAGCTAGAGACCTGAGATATGAGAATATTCGTAAAAATGTACATTTTCTACTAATAATTTGCAAACTTTTACGATTTTGAGTGTAACTCAATGAGATTTTATCCGTTTACCACGTTTTGGGGCTCGTTTTGAACGTAAAATTAGCTACTATTTTATTAATTTTCCAAATATTTAAAAACAAGTCTAACTGGTTAAGACCGGTCCCAAAAGACCGGTTTTTATCGGTTTTTCATTTTTGCGGTCTAGTCCGGTCCAGTTACGGTCTTTTTGCGGTTTTAAGACCGGACTTTCAAGCACTAGTTCCTGATGCCAATATCGAAATTGATAATGGATTGATGGATGGAGACATCTTTGGAGGAAAAGATTCCTTGCATGTAATCAGCATACAATTGTAGCTCTTCATACCGGTGTGGAAAGGCAAGTTTATAAGCTTTGACAGTGAAATTCCATGCTGCAGCCCAATCTGGTTGTGAAGTGACTTTCTGGGTCAGTTCAGCAATTCCAAGGCTGATTTTTGCATCTCCAATTTCTACCTCGTGAAATCTTTAAGCCTGTGGCTACATTGGACAGTATTGCAGAAAACGCTCATTAAATCCTACAGCACGTTCTGACCCTCCTATCCTATCGATATATGAAGTGCTTTGACTGCCGAAAGCCGCCCAAGCTTCGCACTTTCAAGGGAAGTTTGAATTAAGTGTGGGAGTGCTGACAAAACTTCGGGGTGACTGGCATCCCGGCTGGCTCAGTGCAAGTCACGCTGTGACGCACCTCTGTTGGCTCTGGATCATCTTGATCTTCCTCCTTCTTATCTCGTCGTTTCTTTCTCAAACTCTCTTCACAATCATGTTTCCTCATTCTCCTCGAAAAGTAAGTGTCTGAATGCTCCAGAATTTCATGTCGTTAGATTCCCCCGATTCCGACGCTCGATCAAGTCGCATTGCCCTCAAAGACGAACTCGTCGACAAGCTCGTGTTCGACGATCCTCGCGTATTCGAACGCTTGGCTTTAGATCGCATATCTGCTCAATTTGTGACCAGCTGTGCTCAAGCATTCACAACAGATCGGGAATTACTTAATGCCAGACGTTCACTTCTGACGATAACTGCAGCAGCAATCGGCAAGCCGCTTGAGGAGTTGGAGGCGGATGATGAGGTTCAGGATTCCTATGGAATTATTAGGAAGGTAAGGAGGAAGGCAGAGGAGAAAAACATGTATAACCCCTTGGTATGTTATCGATGATGACAGTTCACAGAATTGTTGATCATGGTTCCCCGTAGGCGTTCATATTTCACCATGTGGAAAATTTCCGGGGTTCATCCAACGCACAGTCCACACATTCTTTCGAGTCTACAGACTCTACTGTCCTGAAATCAGATGCAAGTACCTGGGGATTTCCCAAAGGCAGTCCTGATTTCGTGATGTCCAAGCGTCCGTCCTTGACTCCAGTCACGTCTAGACGAAAACCCGTTTTCTGGCGTCATATTCAGGGTTTTTGTGAAGTAAAGCCAACTCCTCAACAAGGTCCAAAATCTACAGACCCCAAAGTCGTGAAACCCTTGGTCTGTCAGGCAGCAGATTATGCGAGACTTCATCTCTCCGCTCGGCCTTTCCAGCTCTTCTCAATCGGGCTCCTTATTTTCGGTTCTAAATTCTGCGTCGCTATCTTCGACCGTTCGGGAGTTCTATTCTCACCCATTCAAGATATATGGGATGACATCGAGATATTCATCCGCGTCATTCGGTCCCTGACTTGTCAGTTGTCATCCGTAGAGCTCGGTCAAGACCCAACGGTCACTATTTTATCTGATCAACAGCACGAAATATGGAGAGAGAAAACTGCAGCTTTGGGTCGCGAAACTCCGAAAGATTTCCCGACGTTCGTGGTTACGATGGGAAGTCATTCTTGGTACACCATCGGTCTCCCGATTTGGACTTCGGTATCCTTGTTTGGGCGAGGCACATGCGTTTGGTTGGTGCAAGATAACGATGATAGCACAGCTCCAGTGTTAGTTTTGAAAAACACATGGAGGAGTGCTTCTCGGCACTCTGAATCCATGATATATGGGTCGATCGACGGTCACCATCCCGCCCTGGCGAAATTACATCAAGGGCAAGATGTTCCCTTTCCTGGAGAGCAACGGTGTATAACGACTCGTAGTCTGCGCGGCCTATCCCCGGACGACAAAATCGAAGGAGGGGAGGTGCTATTACATCGGCTCCTCCTTGAAAGTCGTGGGCGGCCTCTTTGGGAATACCGCTCAGAAAAAGAGTTGCTTCAAGGAATACGCGCAGCTCTCAGTGGTACGTGTCCTTCACATTGTGGCGCGCTTCTTGCCGAATTTATTGCATTCAGCGCATCAATTCCTGTGTGAGCAGGGTATCCTGCATCGCGACATAAGTGCGGGCAACATCATGCTTCCCGCGCGGACTCCACCTGAACCGGGCGCAGAAGGTATCTTACTGGATTTGGAATTTTCTCTTATCAAACGCACCTCGCTCGATACCACAAGACAAATAGTCGTCCCCCCTGTACGCGCGCCTAGTGGTGGTATGACTGATCCCACCATAAGGTCGCACACTATCTTCGGACCAGACGTAATGCGTGGAGCTGCTATGACGGTAAGGTTATCTTGCCAATACAAGGGCTATCTTCTAAATAATATTTAAACCCTAGGGGACTGCACAGTTTATGGCTGAAGATATCTTAGAGACTATCTTGACCGGAGCTCATATTGAGCATGCACCTCGACATGATATCGAGTCGTTCATCCACGTCCTTGGGTATAGTGTGACAAGAAGGGCGGTCCTTGAGTCCAGGGCATTGGATGCAGATACTCGCAAGAAACTTCATTTATTCTTTTATTCCACATTTGGGCGGATGAAGCTTGAGGACATTTGGATGTCTAGGCGAGCACGAGGTCCTCTCACAATTCGCCAACGTTTCCCGGGTCTCGTTAGTGAGACAATGTCTGAGCTCATGGGTAAATTGGACACATGGTTGAAACAATCTACTTTGCCAGCGGAATTTGATCCCAAACCACTCACTCACGAGTATGTGTTATCTCGTTTGGACGAAGCAATTGCGAAGATGGTTTGAGTAATATATCTCGGAATCATGTATTACAGACTGTCGAGTCACTCCATTAAATTTTGTTGAGACTTTTTGTGGTGATTTGTGTTCTATGCCAAAGCTTTGATAGGGAGAAGACAGAGAAAGGCTAGATGGACATATTGAAGACTTTCCTTGCCCGAAACAAGAACCTGGTGGAGAGTTCGGGTGTGGCAAGGCTCGGAGGCGCGTCGAGCATGCGCGTGGTCAGGCAAGCACGCGATGGCGAAGAGTAAGCAGGCATGTGTTTGTCACAGGACCGCGTCCGTCTACATACGAACATACTGTGCTACGGATGGGATCGAGTCTAATCCAGATTCGGCCAGCTCGGGCCAGAGTCAACTACTACATGTGCTCAATGTCACATATGCAACGTCCTCGTTGCATCAGAAAACACCTGTCTACAAAAACCTGAGCTCACGGTCAGTATATTTTTCTGCATGTATGATAATCGAGTCAGTTACAGGAGCCATCAACACCGACGACGACACTCACTCATCGGGTCTACGCCCATCCTCCTCTGCCTGCACTTCTTCATTTAGGTTAGGGCTGCGCTCCGTGGCCGTCATGTCGGGTTGACGGGTCGGGCTGACGGGTGACCCGACCCGTTCCGTCAGCGCTTCCTCAACACTGTTCATCGGCCGTGACCCGTCATCAACCGTCAAAAAACGGCCGTCGATGGGTGGTGACGGTATGACGGGTTTTTGGAGATAAATCAGCCAGAATTCGACAGTTGAAGATAAATTTTAGCAATAAAATAGCAGGGAAATTATATGTAGCATTTATCTGATTACTTGATTAACACAAACGAGCTACGAGAACAGACATTCGAACGTGATTAATTGATCGATCGAATGCTTTACTGAATGGGACACTGTACAAACACTATACTTTCCAGGTAGCTGGATCCTTTCTGTTAGTTGTAACATGCCCACTTCGAATGTTTTTGTAGACATATAGATCGACGTAGATGAGCAAGTCACACATTTCAAAAGGAATCTTGGAAATGCTCTAGATGCAATAGATGCCCAACTATTTACGGGACACCGTTGTAAGTTAGATATCGGCTCAGCTGCTCACCTAATGCAGCGTATCTCCACAACGTCTGCTCGGTGGATCAATATATTCAAACATTGTACAACATTCCACAATGTCGACACCTGACATGTCATTCCCAGTCAACGTACAAAAAAATGAAATCAACGCCAATCTCAATAGCACAATGCTTTTGAAATTTCTCATGGGTGAGTTTCCAGATCTGTGAATGACAACACCGTAAACTTACCTGTGCCAGGAATATACACCATGGTATACGGAGGCACCATGTACGTTTACCCTGCGTTCTTCCCTTCAAGTTGAAAAGAAACATTGTCAATGATGTGCCCTAAAGTATCCAACAAGCCCGCTGGAGTAGGCCAATCCGGCCTACCCTAGCAGCTCGTGTCTGGCAAGGCTCGGAATGCTCGTCGAGCGGCCACGCAGTATAGCGTTGCGGGCAAGGTGCGTTCCTGTTTCCGACCACGAAAGCGTGCTAGCACACAAACCGTGCACAGTCGCTGTAATCTAATCCGCCCTCGGGCAGCTCGGCCCAGATGGTCGGAACCCACTGTCACACCGCAAGTTTGAATCATCGCATTGTTATATCGACCATTTCCGTGCTGTATCTGCTATGTTTCTTTGACTGCATTGTGGAATGGTACTACCTTGATTGGGTAGTTGTGATAAATGGCGATACAAGAGAATCTATTTTTTTGGGAAGTGTGGGGGAGGATCCTCAATGGATCTGGATACTCGGTGGCTTTCTAGTGAATTCCTCATTGATTATTTCCGAGGGATTACTGGTTGGTCAGCTACTTATAATCACGTTAGTTTTATCAACACCTTGACAGATATGGAGATGCTACCACGTCTGGGGACAATCGCTCCGGGCGATCTTAGTCCCATTGATACTTTTGGTTTCGAAATTCGCTGAGTCCCAGAGATGAAAGTCAGGCATGAGTATTAGCAGTAATGATAGTTTAATGCAGGTCTATTTGTTGCAGCAACTGTCCTAGGTTTGTTGTCCGGGCAATTAACCAGTGAAGCAAGAGCTATCCTAGGCAATAATATCACAAGTGCTCTGGCATTTGTGTCACTGGGAACTACTGTGATTACAACATTTTTTATTGGGTACAGAATTTATTCCGCCACTCGATTAAATGGTTCACCATCCAGATTATTCAACCGCACTGTGGTGATGATCATCGAGTCGGCTGCAGCTTACTCACTTGTACTCCTCCTCGATGCCATTATCTTTGTTCTTCCATCATTCAATGTGGTGGGATCTTCCTTAAACGAAGCTAACAGTTATGTAGGCGGAATTGTCATTGTTGTCGCAGTACGTACTTTTAAATGCTGGTCTGAACACCTGTGTGGCTGACACAGAATCAGGGGATGGCACCAACATTTTTGGTAGCCAGAATCGCTCTTACAGACCCCAACAGCACAGTGGAATCAGCTACAATCACTCACATATCCGGCTCACAGTTCGGATCACAGCAAGGGAGTGGCAGTGGCCGCAGTGGAAACGCCACCGGAGGAGGCGTTGGAGTAGGCCAATCTGCCTACGCTCGCAGCTTGTGTCTGGCAAGGCTCAGGATGCTCGTCGAGCGGCCACGCAGTATAGCATTGCGGGCAAGGTGCGTTCCTGTTTCCGACCACGAAAGCGTGCTAGCACACAAACCGTGCACAGTCGCTGATACGGTCTACAGTAATCTAATCTAATCCACCCTCGGGCAGCTCGGCCCAGATGGTCGGAACCCACTATCACAACGTTAACACCTCGGTTCATACAGATGATGTCGCTATGTGATAACATCGCTCCATATACATATGAGTCGCGCACAACACATCTATTTTCCTGGTCCCTGTTAAAAATTTTGTAATCTTGTACCTTGGAGATAACTACTGCATATGCTAAGAATATTGCCAAGAAAAGAAAGCCGGTAACACGGAAGCATCATCGACTTCAGAGCAGCCTGGCATTTTAGTTGTGGTTGTGTTCAAGAAGAAATTAAATCCTCGCTCCAGAGACTCATTCAAGGTCACACACGACTACAGCACGACTGTGGAAAAAGTAGATGGACTTTTTTAAATCTTTATGAGTGCCGCTTACAGTGAACCCTGTAAATTAACCCCAGCTTTTACACTCGAATTCCCAATGCCAAGAATAAAGGATTCAGCGCCATCGGCTACCTTCCTACGCATCTCATTATTTCCAAATAGAAAAAAACATTACCCAGAATATCGCTAGGCAAGTATGAGATACTCAAGATATCCCTTACAGTCACAAGGAAGACACAAATTTCTCAGATATGTTAGTGCTAGAAACATCTACCCATCTTCTCTGATAATTCTTCAAAGGTTGAGATTGAGTGGGGTGCATCCTAAGGCTATGACCCCGTTCTAATTGACGTATAGCATTAGATCAGAGAATGTACATTCAGCGAATGAACTCCTTACATGTGAGTTATCCGTGCAACAGACAGGCTGGGCGGAGCATGAGTTACCACCAACACCAATGACAGTTATTGGTGAGCAAGTCACTACGAGCCTAAGCGTGAGACACAACAATGCTTAATGTCTGCTCCTACATCCACTTACATCCAATTAAACCTGTGACTGAACCTGGAGTTATTTGGAAGAGAGTGAGTATTGCACTAGCAATGCTGCTGTTTGCCTGAAATATATTTCATGAATACGCTTAGTAGTTTGGCAAGGCAGCCAGGACAAACAAAGGCGAGGCGACTGACAGGTTCGACTTGATTGCAGCATAAGGGAAAGCCAGTATTACATTGATTGCTCGCCTGTCGGGGGATCCCACTGGCGGCTGCAAGGATAGGGAGAACGAGAAGGCCGGTAACTGGAGCGAGCATGACTGGTTCGTGAGAAAATTTTGGATGCCCTGTTTCTCTGAGGATTTAAGACTATTCTTCTCTTTTATAATCCTAGCAAGGCCGTTTCATATCCGACAAACTCTTACAATATGAGAACTGTCAATGCCAAATACCTCAGTGATGACGCATAACTTACGACCTCGGCGAATGCTACCTTTGAAGCATGTTCCTTGACTATCTCGGGTGAATCAGGCGGGCACTGTGCCTCAATGTTATCCCAGCTAAGTAATGATAAGAATAAAATGGTACACAGCTGTCAAAATAACCCAGGCGCTCTATTATCGAAACTCTTGGCATTCATTTGATCCTCACTAATTGTCTATATTCCTAGCGTCGACATCCTGACGTATGTCGTATTTCTGCTCGGAGAGTAAGTGTGTCCCAACTTCAATCATGGAGAATTCCTGTTAGAATACTCACCCTGTAGAGGGAGTCACGGAAATGTCGGAGCCATTGGCGCTGAAGCACAACCTCTATCACAGACTCACGCATCCCTTCCTCTGACAGGACAAAGACAGATCGAAATTGACGTTCGATGGGTGAACCAGGGTCACCGTGGAAGGAGATGATGGAATACTAACGCATCCATTTAGCCGTATGACTGAAAAACCGCTGCAGGCGCTCACTAGACGTACTATTGTACTGTAAGCCTCGACAATAGGTGCAGTAAGTGTTAGAATGGTTGAAGTGAAAGACGCCATCACTCCGAAGGGTGTGATAAGAGATTGTTTCATATAAGGGTTTAATAAAAATCTCTTGTGGCTCGCTTTGCTCTGCAATTCAGTCAAGCCTGATATGTTGGTCGACACTGATCTAAGCGAATGGAATAATCATTCTGAGTGTCTGCCTAATGCGATATAGAAGCATCACGCGGTATAAACCAATATGCTCTCTTCTTGTTGAGTGTACACGCCAAGGCAAATAATCGGGCACGTTGTCCGAATCTGTCCTGATTGAGGACCGGCGTCAAATTTGTACACAGTTGTCATTGTCAAGTAAGGGCATGCATTCTACTATATTTCACATATGTTCTAGCCGCATTCATGACTGAGGGGTAACATACCGAAATACCCGAACTATTAGTAAATAACCAAGAGATTAAGAGGGAGGGATGGATTGCGAGAAGAAGCGGAGTACTGGGATAGAATTTACTCGCTTCTCGACTTGCTACATGCAGTTTACTTGAGCCAGCTTGCTGTATCCGCTGCTCCTAATCACTGCCTGCAGCTACAGGCCATAGACCTCAGACGAATGTTGGTGAACCATTGTCCTACCATTGAAAACATACCTTGTCCTCTTCATAGGAATATTTTGACAGGGACGCATCCGAATGCGACCACCCCACTCTGTCAATTAGAAGAGAACTTTGAGTACAGTGGATATAGTGAGTAATGTGAACGGTACGTACGAAATTGTTATTTTCGCAGCAAACGAGTTGAGCGGGGCAACCAGTCCCTGTTGCACTCGCGATAGTAATGGGAGAGCAGGTTACTGTTCATTCGCGTCAGTTAAAGATGTGAAAAAGAATTCATTCAATATACTGAAATGCTCACGTCCAAGAGTCCCAGTGATTGATCCTGGCGTTAGGCCGAGAAGCGCAAGGATTGCAGAACCAAAACTACTCGAGGCCTGCAGATACGCCATTTTAGTAGTGTTCCGCCTTCGTTCAGTATTTCTTACATCCTCAGTCTGATTGCAGCATAAAAGTACGCCTGTGTTGCATGCTGCCTGGCGACGGAGTGCACTGGCGGCTGCAAAGGTTGGGAGACTCGCAACAATACAAATGGCGATGAAATGATAACGCATTCTTGGAAGAAGCAAGTGATACTAGGCGATTAACGTAAGTGAGAGGATGTGATCCCTATCTACCAGATATTGTCTTTTTGTACTTTCCCGGCATCGAAGCGTACCTGATAACTGTCCACCGGGGGCATCACTCCTTTGTGCTACAATTACACTATGTCCCACCATATATCCGACAAAGTAAGGCAAGTGATTCGGATATCTAACCCGGAGTTTGTATACTGCGGCTTTCTCATAGTTTGGCATGGTCTCTACCGAACAGGAAAGGCTGTCCTAGTAGCTGTCAATAGAGAAAACGAGGCACCACACACTTAATCCCTGATGAGAGACCCTGGCAGGCTCTTCACGGTATTGCTGGTAACTTTGAATAGCCTTACTATGGTATTTGAAATTTCATAAAAATATGACCTCATTCTGAGACGCAGGAAGCAGAGTAACTGAGGCTGAGGACGATGAAATGTTCAGAGTCAATTTCTGAGTTCAGGCATAACAAAGGAAAAGTATCGTCGGCGATTTTCCTCGTTTCAACTTGCCTGGACTCTACTTCCCAGTTCTTATTCTGCCACGCAACTTCAATAAAACGACACAAATCCGTAAGCGACCGAATCTACCAGATTACAGAAAGAACACGCGTTAAGCCAAGGTATCATGCTATACTTTACAATTGTCATTGTCGACCACTTATTTCCCCGGAAACATCACAGACATCCACTCGTCTAGAAACCCCCTTTACCCCTATGACGTGACAAAAAGACATGAGCAATGCACTTCGATACCCCAATTCAGAGAGGACTCACTGCACTCTTTTGACGGCATCTACCAAGCCTTTGGCAAGAGCACCAACCGATCCACCCTTTGTCGTGCCCATGTCTTCGAGGACGCTACCGTCCTTCGGGTCTCTCCACACACCATCGTCGTCAAGTCTTCCATAAATGTGCGTATTCTGGTTGGCTGCGTAACCTTGTCAGAGTACGAAGTATAAAAGGGGGTAGCCAATCATTCATACCTCTAATTCCATCGGCCCATTCTTTGCATACCTCAGGCGAGTCGATAAGTATATTGGCCTCTTGAGAATGGTACCAGGACTGAGAATCTTTGACGATGTGTTCATTGCTTCAGTGACTGCTCGGGCGGAAAGAATCCGCTCGATTTACCTTGGTTTCCATTCCCCATTATTCCGACGTGATCATCAACGATCATGAGCTTGATGTGGCAATTCCTCTGCTTTTTGCTGGCGTTCACAGGCCTGCACATGTCCTTGGCTAGATCCACGCACGGTTGAGTCGTCAGTTATATTGCTCATGGTCAATGTGACCAGTACGGACCTGTATACCAGAATACTTTCAACAGTTTCTTGTGTTCTGGTTCGAGTTCTTTGTACATCTTGGCCACAACTACCTCATTCGTGCCCCCTTGGAATGGTAAAGATTCTCCCTGTTGTGTGTCGATATCAGTGAGTAAAATTTCCACAGTTAGGAAGCGGCTTGGTACTCACCCCATCGTTATATCCCAGATTAATATACAGAATAACTTCGATTCCTCTGCGAACAGCCATGAGAGTTGCCTCTACTACAGCAGCAGCATTGAACGTAGGCGTCTGGCTATTAAAGTCAGAGCAGTTAACGACGCATACACTATACCGTCTGAAACACTCTTCAAACTCACATGAAGACCTTCTCTTTAGCGTAGTAGAACCCGGCCAACCAAGCCATATCCTGTGGGTTATTTACGTCCGTGTACTCAACCGCACCCCGTGGCCGGCGGTTGGCCATCGCAATGGGGAAAGGGTCATGTGGGGCGTGAATGATATGGGGAGTGAAATCTTCCATGTCAACGCCTTCAGGCAGCGTCGCCTTTGTATCAGGCTGGAGAGTCGTATCTTTGCATAAACATGATCAGTGCCTCTGTATCCAGCGCACGGTCGGGAGTTGTGACCCACTAAGATGCTTCGTTATCTTCGACAACTTCGCAGCCCACGATCCGTCATGCAGCCCCTGTTCGTAATTCTTTTTCTCGGCGTCATTATTTTCGTCATATCCGCCTTGTTGGCTGCCGTGCTTCATAGAATCAGGGAAATCGTGCGTTTTCAGCGTTTCTTGCGCGTTTAATTTCGCGGTATCGACGTCCTTAACCGCAACGTGTGGATGTTCGCTTCGGAATTTGTAGGTGTCCGGTCGAACTGGAGGAAGTCCAAGGAGGGGTAGTGGAGGGTTCATGACGGTGCTCCAGGACAAAAGAGCCATGTCGTAGAACGCTTCAACGATGGGACCCTGGGCATCATTGGTATTGAATGTGAAGGTGCGGTTGTTACTCTGTTCGTTCACTCACCTCGACATGCGACATCATCTCCATGTTTACCCTGCATCATATGAGTATCCGTCTTGTGATCCAATGAATGTCTATTTGCGCACCTATCTTGCGTATTGTTACTGTTAATTAAAGCAATCTTTCTGTCGACCTTACTCATGTGTATAAAATAAAACCAGTGACTCGGACTGAAAATTTGCGTACCACCATATACTTTGCATGAAAAGTCCCTATCGCGCACAGTCACAGAGAGTCAGTCAACATTGATTCAAATTGGGAGACTATGAGGCTCACCTAAAAGCGGTTGATGATAGTTGCAGACCTCCAAATCAATGTTGGGAATTTCTTCTGGAGAAGGCAGTTTGACCGCATCGCCTAATGTAAATTCAGTCACCATCCCATGCACGAGAATTTTCCTATAGCCACCTGTGTATTCTGCGACTGGTACAATCTGATGTGGGCTGTATACCTAGAGAGAACATTTGTGACTATCTCTTCTGAGAGGTAATGGGCTGTTACTAGCTACCTGCTTGATGTTGCCGCGATCGTACATGATCTTGACAACTATCGATATTTCACATATTTATGATTCTTTTCCAATGATAGAAAGACATTGGTTACTCACCAACTCTGTCACCCCGTGCACCGGCCCGGTGAGACAGCTCGCGAAGTGCATCCGTAACTACGGTAGCAGCTGTGGACGCCTCCCAACTGAATGTAAAGAGAATTAACTACGTCTAAGTACTGAAGTAAACGCCAACTCACTAATCTGACCAATGTCAATAAAATCAGAATGAAACTTAATCGAACAGGATATTCACATACTTGTTGCGAAGAAAACTTCCTTCTCAGCTCGAACGATGCAATCTGCATAATGGCGCATGATGTCGGGTATCCTGAAAAATATCAGTTATGTTTGGGTTTCGTGTTTTATGCATAGTGATAATACGTACACGCTGATGATTGATAGAGGGATTACGCCAGTTGAAGCAGTCAAAGGCGGGGAGACCAGGTTTGCCAATGGATCATATTCGTAGGTCCGCAGCACCTCACCGTAAACCTGGTCAATGATCAGTCACAGTCGGACTCAGACACTTGCCCAGGGGAATACATACCTGAAGAAATAGATCACTTGGTCTACTAGTAAACTGCCCGCACTCTGCGACACGGTCGAGATCGCTTGTTGTAGGGTGATGTTGGCCTACTTTGAGATTAGCTGCTCTCTTCGGGTGTTTGCCGTACAGTTTCCCAGCAATCGACTCTACTGAGTTTATCGGCTCCGATGCCAAGACTGCTGCAACTGTTTCCTTGGCATGGACAAGATCGTACACTGTATCTGGGATGAAGGGCATGGTTTTGGAGTTAGCGGAAAGTAGAGTGGATGTCTCATCTGATCTTCATTTTAACAGGACGATGACGAGCTTCACACCACGGTCCAAATTTAGTCGCAAACCTAAAATAAACCTCAAATTCAACAGTAACCCCAACATGACGCGACTTCTGTGAGTGCGGATTCCTTTAAGGTCTTTTAAGTTTCTCAGATCTCCATCTGGGCCTTCTATGCCATGAATTACGAAGAGGAGAAGACTTGAAAGATATGCAAGCCAGGAACTCAGGAACATCGATGACGTATATGTTCTGCCGAGTTTAAATCTGTCCCTAAATGACTCATGCCGGCCGCAATACAATATTTCTAGTCAGACTACGTCATTTAGACTCCCCGGTGGAAGGCAAGCGTTTCGGAATAATGCCAACCGATCCAACGGTGTGCCTACAAGAGCGTTAGCCTTATCCGTACACTACGTAACACCCCTTAGCTATCGCCCAACAGGAAATTATCAAGCACAACATGCACAATTATTTGATGATGATATGATGTATTTGAACTCGATCTGGAATTACCCTGTTTTACACTGTACCGGCTTGGGTATTCATGGAATTCCGGAACGATATGTAATAACTATAATGAGTGCAGTACATGTCTCCCATATTTATCCTGTGTTTCCCAATTTAATCGTGCTTTACTCAACAGTTAAATAAGCCAATGCACGCAGTGTTATTCTCATGCTAATTAACATATACTTTTCTTCGCAGACAGGAAGTGCAATGGAGACAAATAAAGGGGCGCCATACAAATATCATGCACTATTTGAGTTGTTAAATTGTGAGAAACCGTTGTTGATACACTTGGGCTCGATCGATCTACCTAGTACACCGAATTCGGTTGCACGAATGTAGCAACATATGACGGGATGCCTCCTTTCACCGTCAATCCCCATGGCGAAAAGGTTCTCAGTTGCATTGTGACATTGGCGGTAACTCTAAAAGATGCAGGCTCCGTTCGCAATTGTACAAAACATTGTGTTGACTGGTTATTTTTTGTCGATGGTAATGCCGATGGTACAGGAACCAGTGCTAGAGAAGATACACACTGACAACCGTAAAGATCTGTGGAGTAACCCCTCCCGCATTACCAATCGAATCCACCACACTAAGTATAAGTTGAGATCCTGTCATTGGATGAGTTGACTATCTGCGAAGCCTGATCGAACTACTCACCAGCGGGGTGAGTGACGGTCCGTTTGTGTCAATCAACACCGTCTGAGGTGTTGAACCAACAGCAAACGCTGTCATATAACAGGGTGGTACGAGAGTGTGTTCGATTGATTTAGAAATAATCGGCAATGTCGTGCATGTCGGGATAAAAAAAGCCAGAGCCGATGGTCGCCCAAGCCCTATGTACAAACCACTACTTCGCAGATTATTACCTTACAGGCTGCCAACTAACAGCCGCGAGGGCTGAGCTAAGGGCCTGTTCGGCTGCACCATCTCGCAGTCAGATGGCCCAGCCCAACAGGCCCTAATAACGCATTTGAGCCCCGAGGGGCCACAGCAGCGATGTGCCCAGTGGTTGGGACATCGGAACGTTCTGATGTGATGTTTATTTCTTGCTCAAAACAGATTGTCATCGCCCTCCGTAGTGATGAACTAGATGGAACCAAGGTGGTAGCGCCCGTTGATGAAGCCGAACGGATTGCCACCTTGAAACTTCATTGAAAATAAAACTGGCCACTCAATGCTAGAAATTATACGTGGTAACCGCTTGTAGATAGAACCAGTGCTGTCTCTGTTTGCCCAACAGTCGAAGCTAGGACAGGCAGAGACACCAGCGGCGAGCACCCACGCCGGATACGGGACCAAGGACAACTTCACGGCTAATGAGTCGAACAGCCGAGTTTCGACGCGTCTTGTTTCGGGCAGGCAATACATGCATTACAATGCTAGGCAGCAAAACGAATTAATCCAATCACGACGGAAATGTAGATATTAAAAGTTCATAAGTTACCGACATCATATCCCATCACAATAAAGATGTCCCTAAAATTAAGCAATTATTTACGCGGCCGGTGGCAGAATGAAAACCACGACCAGTGACTATGCACGAAATGGCGCAGAGGCCTCATTCTCTATAATCTGCCTCCCAAGCTGTCGGATCCTCTGAGGCGCATTCACTACTGCCATAGGGTTATTGTTGTCAACCAAAAATGTTTTTAAACGTGTTTGCATTTCAACTCATTTGTCTATTACATAAATGTATCATTTTTGGAAATGAAACACATCTGGAATCAAGTTTTTAGCGACAATAAATGATAAATTTATGGAGAATGAAAAAGGACTTTAAAATTTAAACACGTTTGAAATCATTTTTAGTCGATAACAATAACCCCATGCCAGCAGTGGTTGGAAGATGCATTCTCGGCACTGTTGTCTCTAACCGCCGTCAACTTCGCAGACGCAACCCCCAAAGGAAGCCCCTCCCACATCGTCACCCTCATCCCAATACCAGGCATCACATGCGTGCGCAAGTAGGTGATCCAGCGCTGCACGACATCTGGTTCCACATCCATCCTAAGCCTGGATGGCCCTCTGGTGCACCTTCCCATCAAAATTCTCCTGCAACGTCTTGTGCACGAAAGGGCTCCGTAGCACGATACAAAGGGTCCTTTGCGTCAGCAGGGGAACAACCTGCGAAGTAGGGATGCTTGGAGAGGTCGGAACAGATGCTGCGTGCTCAGCGAAGTGGGTAAACAAATTGAGAAGTTTGACGTGGTGGGATCGGAAGTGGATGTTTGCGACAGGGATGTCATGCGTTCTTGGATGGAAGAAGGGTTCGTGGACACTCCAGCCTGGACAACGGTGGCTGCATAACGCGCCTCCGTAAAGTCCTGTTCTGTGGGATCCAGATCTCCTGTAAAGGAAGCGTGGCAAAATCATGCTTCAACCCTATGACCTTGTACTCCGCGACGGTCCTTCAAAATAAGAATGATTGTATAAGTAAACGCACTAATTTTCCGCAAGAGCCGGAATAAAAGAAGTCTTCGCTTTCGTCTTAGTTTTTCTGGACAATTATTATGGAGGGCGTAATAGGAAGTGGGAAGCAATGACGAACTAGGGCAATGACGACTCCCCAACCAGGCCAATTACATAACCAAAACAAGCTTACTTTGCAACAGTGCTTTCTCATCTGTTCCGCGGTACAACCGCGGGGATATATCTACACGTTGAGCGAGCAACGGAGGCGAGGCTTATAATTGGGTATCGGAATAGTCGCGGTTTGAAAGCAAAATTATTCCAATTTCCCACGGCCTTCATGTCGTGAATTCGCGGAATTTCGCTTTTCTACCTTAGACCGTTTGGCTCAATGAATTATTCTATTCCTGAATCTTTTACAGACAGGCTCTCCACGCCGCTCTTGATGTATCAGGATACATATGTATTCATACACACTACTCATCGCCGGTTGTACGAGAATCCACCCTTTCCAATCCAGTTCAAAACCTGATGTCAAGCCACTCATCTACAGAATCTCATCCATGTCCTATGAGACGATCCCAAATTTCGACCAAGTACGCATTTCTCGTATATCAGCGAGTTTTTTCTAACTAACTACACTGCTGTTGTAACAAAGTGGCGTAAAATTCTACGTCGCATATTCATCCTCAGGTCTGATTCATCTGGATAAATTTATCCACTACAGGTGACGTATCCCTGTCCATTTGTCTGAACCCATGTAAAGCAGTGGCTGACACGAGAGCAGAGTAACAAATTGTGCAATACACAGATGCTCTTTCACGGAACACGATACCAATCTCGTCAGGCCTTGAAATGTAAAAACTACCGCCGATCTAGCCATCCCGTCCTAGTGTATGCACCATCCCCCTGGCTCGTCTGAAGCAGTGGATTACCATTGTGGGTTCTACCCAGCTCGCAATTGCGCCATGACCATTTGAAGAGATGACCCTCGCACACCTCTATCTCGCACAATTGTTCTCAGAAGACCGAAGATTGGTATGGATACTCTGCCCATCCCGTCGAGATTGCACCGCAGTCTGAATCTTCAGCGACCAGCAAGTCATCACCTTTTATGATGTAGAAGATAGCTCTACTCACCTGGAATCATCCTCGTCAGACCTCCAACATTGACCCTCGACGCCATCAATACGACTCTTGAACCCCCGTCTGATCGTTCGAAGAGTCCCTGAGCACCAGTAAGTCAGCTTCTACGATGCAGACAATCGCTTTACTTATCTTCAACCCTGCCTGCCAGCCCTCCAACATGGTATCACGATTGTTGATGACATTTCCTTAGTTTGTACTCTCCAAGACTTGGTGAGTTAGCTCGACAATGCTGATTGCCCTACTCACCTTGAGCATCCTTGCCAGTGTTCCAACCTATCATCCCGAATGTCGACGCAGTCACCCCGACGCCCATCCAAGTGTATGCGCCGTTCCCTGACTTGAGGCAGTGGAATCCCATTTCCAGTAGGTAGATGCACTCACCTTGAACCATCCTCGCCAGTTCTCCAATATCTAACACAACATCGCGACTGTTGATAAAATCATTCGGTTCTTGTATGTGTCGCCTCCCTGGCTCGACAACTAGGCTTTGAAGCAGTCTTCCCTACAGGTAAGTGCACCATGTTCGTATAAAAGAGCTAACCCCATTCACCTCGACCTTGGACCATTCTTCTATTCTTCGCAAGAGAGATAATTGGTAGGTGTACTCTGCCTACCGGCCCTATCCCGTTGACTTTATGTATACGCCGTCGAGGTTTCCATTCTTGAATGTGTCGTGTACTGTAGGATGCGATTTAGCGATGTGCAGCTGTATTGAGAAGGGGGGTAAGTAACGGGAACGGGAGTGAAGGGTATGGTTTTCAAGTTGACGGAAAGTAAAGGGGGTGTGTCGTCTGATCAATAGGAAACAGCGTTATCCATAATATCTACCATTCATGCCGGTAATGTTATTCTCTTATATCTATGACAATTATTAACAATTGCCCACAGCAACATTCGGCCGGCTTCTGATGACTCCACTTTCTTAACCAGCCTCCATTTCTCACGTTGTCTGACGAGCGAGCGTCTTCAAACCCTAAACTCTCAGAATTGCCATCATTTTGATTCCATCCGACGACCGGTGGGACAGATAAAAATCAACTTGAGAACGAGACTTGGATGCATAGGCTCCTCTCCTCCCCTCTCTACGCTCGAAGAATGATGCCTCACACCAGTTTCATGTTCAATAACCGCAAAATTCTCGCACCCTGAGCTTCCAAGACTCTGCGTAAGATCGGAAGAGGTGGGTTGCATGGCTTAATTTGCATTATTCTTTCTAATCATGGAAGAAAGGGTAAATTCGATGGTCACTGTTGCTGATGCCGCCTACTTCTGCAACACTGAAGAAGTACATAGGCTGTCAGGCGCGTCAATGGAAGTGTACCATGTCTCTCTGTTGTTTCAGCATTTCTTCGTTAGGATTTGATTCTGCTGTCTTGGTCCATTCCTCGTTAACACTTTCCCCTTATCAGGCCCATAAAGACACAGCTATTTGAACGCCATGTGTAGCTCAGGAGAAATCGCAAGATAGTGGATCGATGCCGTGGATTGGAGGGACAAATAGCATCATGGAAACGTTCTCGGAAATTGCAACTTTGCAGGACGCGTTATGATAAAGCGCCACTTTCATGAAGGTTTGGGATCCAGTCACATATTTAAGACCTGATATTTTACGCCAGACTCTGCCAGAGTCCCCTACAAAATATCCAACAATTTATAAAATCGCCGCAGTGCCAAATGAAATTGCAAGGTTAGCGCCTCCTGAATCCGTGTGGTTACCCCCAAGGGTGACTGGCAGAACTGGGTTCGCGGAACCGTAGCAGTCGCTAACGATTTGATTGAACGTTGCCGTGCACGAATCCAAGCTACTGAAGTTTCCAATCCACATTGCTGATTGGAACCCGAAAATGAATGATCCAGCGGGTACTATCAAGGGGTTGCTTGAGAAATCGTTACAGAAGTTGATTGCATCGATGCGACTATAATTATTATATCGTCAGAGTATAGCACTTCTGAGCTTTGAACAGCATAGGCACGTACAGATCTTTGAGAGGGCCATAGCTTGCGTTTACGCCAAGAGAAGATTTCCAACAGGTGGAGAGAGAGAGGGCTAGAAGTGGTAAGTACTTAGTTGTTATCCGAGTCTTGTAAGTTTTACGGATTTCTCTTACCGGAAACTATGCTGGCGGAAAAGAGCAGAAGAATGAAAACCACAGGCGAGTACATCGTGAAGTGAGTGGTGATTTTTGAGGCTGCTAGGTATTGCAAGAAAGTCATATGCTGACTTTATATCTTGCAGATGTAAGGGACAGCCAGTAGAAAGTATTCTCATGATCAATCGTGTACACCAAAAGTTTAAAGATCGTTATCATAAGAGGGAGCAAGAGGGGAGCATCGGAACGGGGTAAGATGGCTTCGTACCAATCATACGATCCATCCCACGGCATATTTCTCATGTGGTGACTGTTTACGTTGTAGTTACTGTTGGCCCATAGGGGCACATTTGAGCCAAAGCGTTTTTTGTAGGCGTGGAGCAATCCGAGCAATCCGCACGGAGAAACTGAGCATTCAGATGAATCTTTAGTTCAAAGCTTCTAGATTCTACCCCCCGGATATGCATTACAAGCCAAACTTGGACATGTGTACACTACTTATGTTGCATGTGCCACAGTACTGATCCCTGACAGTTAAAGCCATACAGCTATTGATGATGGTACCTCTGCACCTGCAAGCTATGAAGCCGAAGGAATTCATGAGAACAACTTAGCCGTTTAAATCATACCATTGTCACTTCTTCCAGTCAATTGCTAAATTTCCATGTGAACATCAAGGTTGGTCATCATTGTCGGCCGATGATTTGTGGACATGTTTGTATTCTCCTTTACACTAAAGAGTGAGGCCATAGAAAAGAAAGTATCGGTCTTGGCAATTGCCCGAAGCGTAGCTTAGACGCTCAGAATTCGTATTCCAGTACGTGATGCTGTAGGTTCAAAGCGAGATTTGACTAAAAGAATAGATATGAATCAGAACAGAGACGTAGGTGGAAGAGATTACATAGCATACTCGACAAAAAGAGTTTGGCCTCCTTGAGTAGCCTTGCAGTCTCCCTGCAAAGTGCCGCATACGTTGAATAAATTGGTCGCGGCAGAGCCCTGGTCGAGAATATAGTTAAACTAAATGTCTCTAAAAGAATTGTCGCAGTGACTTACCATGTCGTTGAAACAATATTGTGAGGCTTGAGTTGCGGAACCTCCAAAGACGGTATATTCACAGCTTTGGAGGATGAAGCCAAGTCCTTCATTAGCTGGGATAGTGATCGTTCCCGCTAGAATATATTCTGTCACAATGTTTCACCAAGCGGTACAAAGTGGACCCTTACGCGTGTTCGACAACTGAGCTGCGAGTTGAGTGCAATGGGCACCTTGAATGGGCTGGGTGACAGCGCGACATGCGTCAAAGAAGCCTGTACGATGTCACTAGTATCGTAATGCAGAATAAATTCACCAGGATTACTGACATGGTACGCCGCAGAAGCAGTTGGGCTCTGTGCACTGGGAAGCTGCTCGAATATTTAGCTCGAAGGTGTCGCGCTTTACAACACCTTTAGGATGAGCAACGGGGGCTATATCGGAAGAGCAATTGAATCTCTGGATCTGTATAACGTCTCCAGATCCCAATGTGAGGGGCTTGGTCTCGATTATATGCTTGTTGTTGCATACTCTGGCTTTAAAATTAGCGAGAGAATTAGTAACGAGTCGAAAGTATGCAACGAAGGGTCGTACCTGAAACAATAGAAAAGGCAGAGAATAGAAGAAAAGTGGACGATTTCAAAGATATGGTGAACATGGAAGCTCAGTGTGTAAAATTAAACGATTTAATGATGTTTTAACGAGCTATAATAGCCATTTTATAGGCAAAATCACTGCCAAAGGGCCGGTAATCGTTGCAAGGACTACATTTTCGACTCTCATGAATACTCAGGTCTGGTGTTTGGATCGTTCATCCGCAGCAGACCCAATCCCCTTGTAGGAAAAAAGTTCCATGATTCCAGCAAAGAATGTTGAACTGAGTACTCGCCATCCTCGCTGCCAAAATCAATGACAGTGAACGTGTCTCCGGCAAACGGGTTCATTCAAGACTGTTGTCACCGAGCGATGCGGTGCCGACCAGCTCTGGAAGGAAGACAGAACTATTTCTTCCATAGACCAGAGATGAGTAGTCTGTGAACCGTTTCCATAAGAACTCATTGTTATGGCCGAACGCAGACGCGAAGAGCTATGTGTTTGCGGCAAGAGAACGTTTGGTGGTGACTTGGCGAGAAAATGAGGCATGTCGGCGGCGGGGTCTCAAATGATAAATCGTATGTACCTCACGTGATTATTTCAACCGAACTTTCTTGAAGTTTTTCAACTTTTGACGTGCGATTGTCGATGATATTTTTGAAACTCTCAGGCCGAAAGACCAGTATATCTGGTATCTACTCTGGCTACACTTCATGATCAAGCCAAAGGAATCACCTTTACACTACCTAGAACTACTGTCAATGGCATCGCCCATTTTCGGCCGATGAATTGTGGACGTGAAACCATAGAGAAGAAAGTATCGGTCTTGGCGATTGCCCAAAGCGCAGGTTCTTTAGCTTATACGTTCAAAATTCGTATCCCAGTACGTGGTGCTGTAGGTTCAAAGCGAGATTTGACTAAAAGGATAGGACTGAATCAGAACAGAGACGTAGGTGGAAGAGATTACATAGCATACTCGACAAAAAGAGTTAGACCTCCTTGAGTAGCCGCGCAGGCCCCTTGCAAAGTGCCGCATACGTTGAATAAATTAGTCGCGGCAACGCCCTGGTTGGGAATATAGTTGAGCTATATTTTTCTAAAAGAATTGTCGCAGTGACTTACCATGTCGTTGAAACAATATTGTGAGGCTTGGGTTACGGAACCTCCAAAGACGGTATATTCACAACTTTGGAGGATGAAACCAAGTCCTTCATTAGGTGGGATAGTGATCGTTCCCGCTAGAATATATTCTGTCACAACGTTTCATCAAACGGTACAGAGCAAGCCCTTACGCGTGATCGACAGCTGAGCTGCGAGCTGAGTGCAATGGGCACCTTGAATGGGCTGGGTGACAGCGGCACATCCGTCAAAGAGGCCTGTGCGATATCATTAGTATGGTGATGCAGATTAAATTCACCAGGATTACTGACATGGTACGCCACAGAAGCAGTTGGGCTCTGTGCACTGGGAAGCTGCTCGAATATTTAGCTCGAAGGTGTCGCGCTTTACAACACCTTTAGGATGAGCAACGGGGGCTGTATCGGAAGAGCAATTGAATCTCTGGATCTGTATAACGTCTCCAGATCCCAGTGTGAGGGGTTTGGTCTCGATGATATGCTTGTTGTTGCATACTCTGGCTTTAAAATTATGAGTAGCGAGAGAATCAATAACGAATCGACAGTATGCAACGAAAGTTCGTACCTGAAGCAACAGCGAAGGCAGTGAATAGAAGAAAAGTGGACGATTTCAAAGACATGGTGAACATGGAAGCACAGTACGTAGAATTATCTGATTTAATGATGTTTGAACGAGCTATCATAACCATTTTATAGGCAAAGTCACTGCCAAAGAACCGGTAATCGTTATGAGGATTACACTTTCGACTCTCATGAATACTCAGGTCTGGTGTTTGGACTTTTCATCCGCAGCAGAACTCAACCCTCTTTTAGGAAAAAAGTTCCATGATTTTAGCACATTAGCAAGTTAGCATTTTAACTGTTCACTTCTCGACAGTCTTGAGCTTATTATAGTCAACCAGTAAGTCAACAAGTGGAAAGGTCCGAAAGTAATTTATTTATATAAGGTGTATTATAAATGACAGAAATCACTACGGTTTTATAAAATGATTTTTCCACTTTTTAGTCCAGACCATAACTCGTAATGAATATATTTAAACTCCGAGAGAAGCCTAATGTATACGCCTGTCGGAGTTTAAAATCTTTGTTGACTATTCCAGTGGCTTGTCACACCTCTACATCCTTGCTCACACTTTTTGACTTCGGAAAATTGTAAGCCAGATGCTAAATAATTTATTATGCGCAATGAAAAAAACTGGAGAAAAAGGAGCCATTTTGCAATGTCAGAGCCGGATTTTGTACTTTTGGCACATTCATCACGATTTTTTGGCCCTCATATTAAACATAAAAGTATTAAAAATTTTCAGAATAGCATGCATATAAACTGTCTCTATGAGAGTGCCAATAATCAAATTCAACGGAGGTGTGGTTGTGAAGTTATAAATGAAAAGTGTCGATTTACAAACACTGGGCCCCTTCCAAAAACGGGGTTAGTGATAGTACTCACTTTTTGTTCGCTTTTTACCCTTGCACAACCCCAAAAAGTAAATTGATAAAATTTTGATGCAAGGAACGTTGAAACTGAGTACTCACCATCCGGTAAACGGGCTCGTTAGACTGTTATCACCGAGAGCTGTGATGCCGACCAGCTCTGGAAGGAAGGCAGCACGATTTCTTCTATATCTATATCATAGACCCGAGATGAGTAGTTTATGAATCATTTCCATAAAAACACACCTGTTATGGCCGAACTCAGACGCGAAGAGCTATGTGTTTGTGGCAAGAGAGCGTTTGGTTTTACTCGGCGAGAAAACAAGGCATCTCGGCAGCGGGTACCTCACGTGATTATTTCAACCGAACTTTTCTCAACTTTTGACGTGCGTTTGTCGATGATATTTTTGAAACTCTCAAACCGAAAGGCCAGTATCTCTAGTATCTACTCTGGCTACACCTACACACCATGATCAAGCCGAAAGAATCATATTTTCCGCTACTACCAATGACATCACCCATTACATTTCCAGACGAATTAGAAAGGTGTTTCTGAAGGACGCGTCCGATGGTACTGGCGACATGGCTGTATCCTTCATCTCAACCCTATTTTTATTCATAATACTCCATGCAAGGCACCATCACTTCACTTCGGGGCAGGCGACAAGACATGTCTGACACCGCGTTAATCCGACCTGTTCACATGTTATGCTTGCCTCTAGGCTTGGTCTTCGAAATATCACTCCTCACACATCAATCAGGGTGAGACTGGGTGAGGCCCCGTCTAATTGGAAACGTCCCTGACATTTTCCATGGAATAATTCTACCACCATCATTTGCGATATCCGTACTTTCGATAGATTTCAAAGATTCGGCGAGCTCGCCGATGTGTCTGGACGGACGGTGTCTCTGCGATCATGCAGGCGCCATCTGGTTGCTTTCTGTGCTTTGT
Source organism: Psilocybe subaeruginosa (assembly GCA_027604855.1). Taxonomy (NCBI): domain Eukaryota; kingdom Fungi; phylum Basidiomycota; class Agaricomycetes; order Agaricales; family Agrocybaceae; genus Psilocybe; species Psilocybe subaeruginosa. Next base: position 48,439 of record JANCIO010000192.1, read on the forward strand.
ATACCTTTGTGATCGTCGATCCCTTGTACGACAAATACACAATACATCTGCCTAACTTCTTCTCTGATCAACGCAATCCACATTTCTTACGACAGTCAACATTGAAAGAATCCGCTATTAAAACTCCTGGTAAGAGGACTTCTCTTTCTCAGAGTCTTTAAGGAAGATTCGTCATGAGATAAGTCTCTGAGTCGTGTCTCTTCTTTTACTAGCGTCTGAGGTAGTACCTGGACGTTCGGGGTATTCAAGACAGTTCCCGATAAATTTGACTTAATAAGTTCAATTCAAGGAACATGAAATCGCCTTGCTGAACCCCTCGTGTCTATATAACAGAGCATCTGGACCATGCGGGCTCTTCGCAACAAATTGAGAGTAACACAAACTGGTTCTGAGAAATGAGAGGAAGTGACATATCTTACAAGCAGGGTGGTCTGAAAGGCAGGTGATCTATCAAAGATAGCTAGCCGGGTATAATCTACATCTGTCGCATTAAACCTCGCTACTACTTCATTTGACAGTACAATATGTCTCCATTCAACTAATAGCATCCTCCTCACCGCACTTGCCCATGGGCTTGTCCCGATTACATCAAGAACTCTCGAACGGCATCTTGCATAGAGCTCCAGAATGATTCGATCATTCCTTCCTCGAAACCATTTTCATCCCAGCAGAGGTGTAGCCATAATTTGTTCGCAAATGTATGCTCCAAAAGGAGCAATCCACCTGCCTTCTGCCTGCTTGCGGTAGTTACGGACTGGAGATGGAATGAGGGATATGAGGCTCGGATATAAGTAGCGTCGAGATTTCCAATAAGAGACAGGCCGAGAAGAGCTGCACTTGGTGCCGGAGGAAGCGTAGATATTGACGTAGGTGCCATAACTTGGGATAAATCCGGCAATTGCACAGTTTGTCCTCGCGAGCGCGCCACCCGAATTTTCCCCATTTCCAGCGCCCTGGACTTCAAGAACGATGATTGCACCATATTACGTATTTGAGACTTTACTGTGCGCGCCCGGTGCCAGAATACATTCTGTGTCTTCGGAAGAAAGGCGGGCAGGACTATGTTAAAGTACGTCAAGGCCACGAACCAATAGGTGCTCGTTGTCTGTAGCGTGGAAAGGTAAGGGCGTAAGCTCACAGCCGTGTACATCATCCTAGATGGATAGATATGATTAGTATCGATGAGTTGTCATCATCAAAATCGACGACTCTTACAGTGGATTCTCCATAAGCTTTCTATTACTGATATTCCTTGCCCAAGCAACGTTGCATAGGGCGACGATGGCGTGATTAACAGTGACATTGTTAATCTTGCACTTACGCAAGATTTGTGCTGTCTCCTCCTCAGAAAAGGCTGTCTCGTGGACGACCGTTTTCTGCGGTCCGTGTTGCCTCCGGGATAAGGTATGACCACCCTTAATTCGTAACAGTAGCCACAATTAGCTGACAGAACTGCATATTACTTTTGCAGGAAAATTAAAGGCATATCACGCACGATTTCCTTGTCCAAGGTCCTGATAAAATCCACTTTGGAGACGACCTTGGCAAATGCGGCCGTAGGAACACCTATCCGGGCTTCATATGCCGGTGGCAGGACCTCCAACTTTGAACATATCAGATAACTGTCATAAGATAATTATGATTTCAAAACAAGTTACCCATTCAACATTTTGATTTAGCTCTTCTTTCAACTGAGACTCGGTGAATGATGACGCCAGTAATTCAAAGAGATCGTGAGTGGCCAAATGGAGAGATGTCCCGTCACCGAGGAAGTGTGGCGCACACATGAATAGATTATAGTCTCCATATCCAGGGGGGTTGGTAGTCGTGGGCAACAAATGGGGGGTAGAAATGACAAGATGTGATAAGTCATCATCCGAAAGTGCACGAGGACCATTCATGTACTCGTGAATGAGCTCTTCGTTACACTAAGATGAGAAATCAAAGCTTTGGATTTTAAGGGGAGGTACATACCATCTCTACTTTTATTGTTGAACGACAATGTGGTCTCTGCGTCTCTCACCGAACTAGACACAGAAGTTGGGGGTATGAATCTAAACCGCATTTAGTTTTTTGTCTCCTACTCGTGGCAAATGACTTACGAGAAGCAAGGAATCCCAACAGCGTCGTCGTAGATGACTTTGCACATGAGGAGGGGGTGCCTTCTGCGAATTATTGCCCATGCTGCAGTGACACGCTCAAAGAGTAAAGCGCCCGTTGGAGCGCGAAATGCGAGGTGAAGAAACCTGAAGATGCATTCGGTTATCGACTTTAGGTGTAATTTTAGTGCTCGGAGTACCCACATGTCTCCTAGTCCTGATTTCGAGGCTGGATAGAAGGCGGCCTCACTATCCCCAAATAGACGTTCATACCCTGTGCTTGTTGCAGCCCATCGAACAGAGAGATTGGGGGATGACAGTGGCATAGTCGCAATCGTCTGTTCGAAAGCGAAAATCTTGTTGGTTGTAACGCAGTATACTGAGCAGAACTGGATGGGGGTTTTGATCTTAAGAGCTCCGATCGCTTCGAGGCCGATTTAAGTACATTGGTAGCAAATTGTTCATAAGGAAAAATCTATCATGATCAGAGTACAAGCTGATTGGAAAATGATTAATCGATATCATTCGCGCAATGTGCGTAACCGTTCCGTCCGTCCGCCAGCCGCCAGGACTTTCATTCCGGCGGCGAGAGTGCGTTTATTTTGACACTAATATCAGTACGGATCAACGGCAGCTTCTAGAATCTATGTAATAACTTCAATTTAAGCCTAACTTTCTCAGCCGTTTTTCGACCGTTGCTCGTGTCAGTCCAGATAGATTTTCCGTGAAGCTCCACACTTTGACATTGGCTTCTACATAAGTAGTTAAGTACTTTACAGACTTAAAAGCAAGGTAAAGCTTAAGAATGAAAGGTTAAGCAGTCCTATTAACTGAGTCCAAAACTAAAAAAAAAACTACAACGTGAGGCGCCTCAGGTGCTCTTGCTAAATTAAAGAGAGTTTCCGTTGTATAATTGGCCTGTCCGTATCTCCATTATGACTATAAATCAGAACGTGAAGAAGTCCTTGTATGTAGGCGAAGTGTCAGGAGACAAAATGGGTCTTGTTTAATTTTAAATCTCCGCTTTGTGCCGAATCGGATCAATTATATGTCATAACTTTTCTGAGTCACTGGCAACTCATCTTCGTGCCAACTTCCTGCCCATCAGTCCATCCCATGCTGTCACCATAGCATGACTATTTACAAGCACCCTATTCCTCATCATATGTCCTCTAAATCTATACAATATCCGGCAGTCGTATTCGCTCATGAAGTTTCAAATCCAACAAGATCCCAAACCAATCCATTATCCGACACGGCGATAGCCCCCTAATTCGGAACTTATTATCGCCAATATAGTGGCAATTCTCTCGACTCTTCTTGCCTTCCGGATGATCTATTATTGTCGATGTGCCTCACAGAAGTTCTCTCCCAATCGGTAATGCTTTCGAATATCATCTTGGCCATATAAATATGATTTCCGGCTCAGATGCCTTGCTTGATGCCGCCCATTCCCCCCTTGTCGCGATTGTCGTCCGTTGACCAGTCTCTCTTTTACGCATATGGCGTTGGTCGTCCTCGCTCAACTGATATTCCCATAATTCATCATGCAGTGGAGAAGCACGCTCGTCAACAACCGGACGCCATTGCTGTCGAACACCTTTCCTGCAATGAAACTCTCACATTTCGGGAGCTGGAGGCGCATTCAAATCGGTTAGCACACGCCTTGCGTTCACATGGGGTCACTCCGGGCAAGCGGGTGTGTATTTTGGCACGAAGATCTCTGGAGCTCGTGATTGGCATTGTCGGTGTCTTGAAAAGCGGGGCACAGTATGTCCCTCTCGATGCTCAAACCATCGCAGATGAAACTTTACGTTTCGTGCTGGAGGACGCACAACCGACTATTGTGCTCGTAATGGCGGACTACGCTCATCGCATTTACGGTACACCTTTGATTGTTCTCGAGTCGATCTTCCGACCGTATCGGATGTCGCAAGAGGAAGTGATCAAGGTCGAAGATTTATCTTCTCCAGACGACGGGGCATATGTAATATACACCTCTGGAACGACTGGTAATATTTTATGCTAATCTTTATTCGCTTCTCGCTCAATCGGTAGGACAGGGAGACCCAAAGGCGTTGACGTGAGGCATCGAGGTGTGACGAACGGTATGTTCTTTCGACCCCTTTGACCCTTCATTCGCACCAACATGTACACCCTAGTTATCAGCGGACCTCCTGGAAACGTTGGAATGGAGCCCGGAATGCGCGTCGCACAACTTCTCAACATCGCTTTCGACATGGGTGCTTGGGAAATTCTCGGTTCGCTATACAACGGATGTACTTTGTGCTTACGAGGGAACACGTCGAAGGAATGGGCAGCTCTTCTCAAGACTGTGCACGTCGTTATTGCCACGCCGAGCATGCTTTCTCCTCATGAACCCGAGAACTATCCTACTATCCGACATGTTATTGTTGGTGGCGAACCATGTCCCCAAGGTCAGCCACGCGTGTGATTTATCTAAGAAAGATCTTACAGAGTATAACTTGCAGCCCTGGCTGATAAATGGGCACAACACACCAACTTCAATAATTGTTGCGGTCCAACCGAAATTTCGATTTGCAACACAGTTCAACGCCATTGTCCTGGATACCCCCTGTCTATAGGAACTCCTATACCCAACACGAATGTATACATTCTTTCGCGCGATCCTACGAGCACATCTCCTGTTCCAATCGGAGAGGTGGGATGCATGTGGGTGGGCGGGGTCGGCGTTTCCAAAGGCTATTTGAATCTGCCTGAAAGGACCTCCGAGCGCTGGAGAATAGATCCATTTGTCGGAGGTGGTACTGGTATGATGTTCAACACAGGTGATCTAGGACGCTGGAGGCGCGATGGGCAATTGGACCACATGGGACGCCAAGACGACCAAGTGAAAGTTAAAGGTTTCCGTGTTGAGCTTGATGGAGTCTCTGCAGCGATGCGCGTATGTCCAATTGCATAGTTCATTTTCAATATGATCAGCTCTGACATTACCTTAGACGCTTCCTACTGTCAAAAGCGCGGTTACCCTCCTTATCGATTCGGAGCTTTGGGGATTTGTGACACCTGCGACCGTCGACTTGGACCATCTTAGGGTGGCTGTGGCGCGAACTCAGCCATCATACGCTGTTCCAAAACACTACTACGCTCTCGAAGACTTTCCTTTGACCAGTAACGGCAAAGTCGATAAACGAATTCTTCGTTCTCTGGCAGAGGGAAAGGCTCAACAGTCTGTCAAGCCAACACTTCATCACTACTCGTCGTGGTCTTCCGAAGTCAATCCAACTCATGTGAATGAGAAATCGCTTTACTGGATCAAGGAGTCTGCTTGGTGGAGATGGCTGGGTGCAGGAGTGACTTTGTGGGTACTGTGGTTTTTACTCATGGACAGTACTAGTTCATCTTCGGGTCTTTAGCCTTAGCATGTATAAACCAACGCGAACACATTTCGAACTATTGACTCTTTTATCTGATTCTTGTATACCTATGTATGTAGACTTTAGTAATTGTACAAATGGACACTGATCAACAATATATTCTCAATGGCGAAGGGTCTGACGGAATACAATTCCTGCTGAATTGTTGACTCAAGCCGACTGCCGCTGCTCTCTCATTATCTGTAGGCTATTTCTTAAATTAACATCTAAGAATCATTAGATATAGTAGAGATCTATGAAGACGATCATTGGTTTCTCTTAGCTATAAGGACTTATTAACACGTGTACGAGGAGAAAGGGGGGTCTATATAGCTCTGGATTTATTAATGATTACTGATCAGAACGTCAATTTCAAACGTCCAAGTGGGGTGGGTAACACTTTCCGAAGGATCTAAATTCCAGGAGTTTGAAAATCTCGTTTTTATCCTTCAGTTCTTGCTCTATCTACACAAAATTTTGTACATGTATACAGATGGACTATTCCATTAAAAATATGTAAAAAAAATTGAGCTTTGTGGCTGCTATATGATAGAACTGAGAAGTGCCGATTTTGTTTACAGTAATAGGTCAAAGTCACAGGATGTTGTCCCAGATCTGGATAGATCGGGCGACCCATTTACCCCCAAATTCTAGACAAACATTCCTATATAGCATGCCATTAAATATCCAAAATTCTGGACTCAAGGATATATTCCTTGGAGTGCAAAGTTAGAGATGGCATTTTTGTGTTCACGAAGAGTGACTGACGTGACGAAGTTTAAGGCTCCGCCTCAAAGGCCAAAAATGGCGCCAGCATGAATTTCATAAGATTCAAAAAACACTGATGCCTAAAGGTGCGGAATATGAATATTTTGATGTGACTTTCCGTTACAATCGTTTCAATCTCCTGGAATTTGTGACTTACGTGCGCCGGAAATGCTCCGCTCTCATCTCTCGTTGACTTTTTCAAATATGAATTTGATATTCGAATAGAGGGCACAATCCTACATCTTTTGGCCAAGTTTGAGGATGAGAGAGTCAGTGGTCGTGTAAGAATATGTCAAATACATGAAAAAGCTTCAAACTCCTGGAAAGGGATAGTAACACGGTATTTATCAAAGCTGGAGGGCCAGCAGGCTGTCAAACAGAAATATACCAGTTTCGATGTGTCACCCAGTGACTAAGAACGGCAAAATTTAGAACGTTACATGCAGTAACTAGACAATGGTGGATATTCGGGGTATTACTTCTTTCAGACAAATTTCATGATCTACACGAGTCTGTACAGATGTTTGAAGTATCCCATGATCTCAAATTGACCATCCGCAAGTTGATTGGAGGCGAATATACATAAAGTGCATGTTCCCTCCCCTTAGAGCTTCGTCCCCGGTCCCACGCTTGCTCTTTCTGCAAGTGTAATACTCTCTTCATCAATATGGCAGTCTCCGTGCAGGTTGTAGCGGTCATTGCATTCTATATGGTCGCTGCATTGGTGGTACATCCAACCTTATCGTGGAATAAACTGATACTGACGACTCCTAGATGGTCTTTGTGAACAAGATCGTGTTGAATACGGCGCCCAATCTACCGACATTCCTGTGTTCCTTTCAGTCGATCGCTACAGTCCTCCTTTTGAGCCTTACCTCGCTCTTCACATCCCACGTCCAAATTCCAACGTTAGACTATCCTACAGCGCGGAAGCTGGCCCCTCTAATGATGATCGATGCTTCTGGGTTTCTCTTTAACACACTCTGCTTGCGCGATGTCGAGGCGGCGTACTACAACATCGCACGCGGTCTGGTCCTGCCTCTCACAATCCTCGTCGTCTCAATGCACAGCTTTACCAGGCCATCCCTTGCTGTAGTCGGATGCGCCTCCGTCGTTACCTTTGGATTCCTTATTGGAACATCCTTCGAAGAAAATATCCCAGCCAAAGCTGTTCCCGGACCCCTGGCCTTATTCTACGGGTTTCTATCATCTCTATCGATTGCAATGCATGCTGTCCTTGTCAAATCATCGCTTCCTCACGTTCATGGGAGTGCCACAAAGTTGTCTTATTGGTCCAATTTAGGCACCGCGGTACTTCTAAGCTTCACTGCCTTGATCAATGGCGAAGTTTCGGCTTTCATCCAGATGACCCAGGATAGAAACTGGGACTGGGCTACTTTTGCATGGGGAAACATGATCACAGGTCTATTTGGCTTCCTTATCAGTATCGCAGGCATACTGAGCGTCAAAATTACGAGTCCCATTACGCACATGTTCTCAAGTGTAGGTATCTTTCAATGCATTTCGTTGAAAATGGCGTGTCTGACTGCAATGTGCTGCTTCTACAGGCCTCGCGGACAGTTCTACAAATCGCTTTGGGTGTAAAGATTTTCGGGGATGTTCTGACGAGGTCGGTTTTAAGTCTGACACCGATCTAAAAGCTGATATCAATGTTCTGATCCCCAGGCAGCGAATGGTATCAGCGTCTACGATTCTATTCGGAACGCTACTCTATACATACGTTAAGTCACAAGAACCGAAACCGCAACTCGTCGAGGCTACGTCCCTACAGAAAACAAAAGATCTGGAGTCACAAGGTACGAACCGGGAAAAGTCGTAGGACTGGAAGGTTTTTCATGACCTGGATTGAGGACTTTGATGTAGTATGTATGTTAGCTTCGTGTAGTTAATAGCGGACTTCGGATTTGCTTAATATCATCTTACTCATCTGTCATATCTAAAATGCATCACGAGGACCGTCAATTGGTCTTCCACTGTTCCACACCGTTGTCCTAGGTTGTCCTGGACCGAAAGGAATCGTGTTCTAGCCATTTGTCATGCCAAATGATACCGCAAAATGAATCAATCTAATTTTAGTGCTTTACGTTTGGCCTTTCTTGGCCCGCATCGAAGCCATCAAATATACACCGGTCCTCATTACCCCCCCTGATGTCCTCGTTATCATTCAACGTGTTTAACAGCTCTGTGACAGTCAGTAATCGCTTTCCAAGAGGCTATGAATTCGTCTTCAAGTGGTTACCGTCAGTTCTTTGTATCCACCACGACCCATAGCCCATGGCTGCCTTTCTGTCAGCTTTTCGCATCCGTATTCTACTGTGCGGTGCTTTCCTCCTGTTCTTGCTGTCCTTCTTCTGGAAGATTTCGGGGCATGATTATAATTCCTATCTTCCGATGTTGAAATTACGCAGACCGAACGCGGCGATATTTATTCTATTAGCTCCTAATCGCATCACCCAAGCACTCGTTGCTTTGCAAAATGTGGAGGATAGATTCAACCGTCGACTAAAGTACCCCATTATCATATTCACTGCGGAAGACGAGGTCCATTTTATCACGGAAGAAGTCAAAGCAAAGGCCAATCATATCACGGATGGGCGGGTTTCGTTCGGTAGTTCTCTCTTTGCGATTTCTTTGGAATAGAGACTCAACAACACTGCATATATGAATAGCTACCGCAACAAAAGAGTCTTGGGATATTCCTCCATGGATGGATCAGGAAAGAGTCAAAAGTTCACTGGAAACCATTGGGTATGTTCTGCTTTAACGTCCAATATAGAGGAGCCTGAACTATGAGCAGGTTCTCTACTGGGTATCGGGCAATGTGTCGATACTACTCAGGTGGGTCTCCGAGGACTTCACTCTAAACGGAGCCTCTAATAAAGGCGACTGCGTATCTCACACACATGATAAGGCTTCTTCTGGAAGAATCCAGCTCTCGCACCGTACGAATGGCTGTGGCGTCTTGATACAGATATCCAATTTCATTGCGACGTGGTCTGTAGTCCACACGCAGTTTTTCAGCAGACACTGACAACGTCTTCCAGCCATACGATCCTATCGAGACTCTGATCAGCAAGAAAGCTTTATATGGTCAGTAATCCCAATTCGTCTTTACGGTGCCAGTGCCTTATTCTAAATGCGTTCCCAGGGTTTGTGCAAGTAAACTACGACGTTTCGTGGGTTCAACCTAGTTTGGCCTCGAATGTGTCGGAGTTTATGTACAAAAATCGTCACCTGATACCAGCGGATGCAAATCAGCACTTCGTATGGAAGGGCGATGCGGGTGTTGGTAAAGCTATGGCAGGCACAGCAAGCAATGACGACTGGACAGGGGCATGCATGTATGTGAGTAGCCTTCCATCATCAGTAACTCGTCGTTTTCTCAATGAACATCGTAATGGGATAGAATAACTTCGAAATATCACATCGCAGCGTGTGGGAGAGCCTGGTGTATACAAGATTCTTTGAGCATCTTGAGAAAGCCGGAGGTATGCTATCGACATACGTATGATTCTGACTACTTGACTCAGATTGTTCAAGGGTTCTTTTACGAGCGATGGGGAGATTCTCCTATCCATTCATATGGACTTGCGATGTCATTGAGGAAGGACCAAGTGGTCCAGTTTGACGATTTAGGGTGAGGTCGACGCTGTTGGAGAGTTTCCCCGGGAGTTTGACAACACCTCTTCTCTAGGTATCAGCACCAAGGTTGGGACTATGAATGCCCGGGATTGGATCGTTGCGCGTGCATTGAAGACGAACATACAAGAGGCAAGCCTTCATACACATATTCGTATCAAATTTTGGCTTACAACTCATTTCTAGATTTCAAGAATAACGGGAAAGCGTAAGGCGTTTCGTGTAAATCGCCTGGAATCACACTGATAGACCGATTATCTTGTACAACAGATGGTTCAATCCTGATACATGATAATTATTCATTTCGGGGTCAAGCAAGTATTGTGCGCTGTAATATGTACATATATATATATATAGTCGTATCAACTTCACTAAGAATCAAAATTTTAATCCAAAAGTCCGTGGCACATGGCGATCGCGGTCGACCCTTGGATTCGCCATCGACTGCGCAAATAGTGATGGAGCCTAGGTCCCTCGTAAGCTTGTCGCTTCTAAACGGCATGGAATATAGACCGATCAACTTCTTTTTCTCAATCACCGAGAGAGAGTCTGTATTTACAGCCTCCAATTCCATCACAGTTAGATTGTACTTGCTGTAATTAAAACAATGATGGCTAAGTATAATACGAGCACAAGCTGCTGTTATCCCAACCTGATTGTCTTCGAGTCAATGAAACTATTTGAAGCAAATAATGTCCCATTTATACATTGACTGAATAGATGCTGTATACTCATAATCTGAGTATCTTCTAATCCAGATGTAGCAGGCAATGCGTCAATATTCAGTCGTTGGAGCTCCTGCGAAGAAAGATCAGTCAAGGTGGTGATATGGGATGGAATGCTCAAGAAGTTCTCATTACTATGTCTACGCTTTTACTTCTAATAGATAGACCCCTGAAGAAGCATTTCTCGAAGTATTTCATGATACACTGGCTGTAGACGTATCGATGGCTGATACGTTGTTGGAATGTTCTTTCAAATTTAGCTGAGCCCATTGCGTGCAGGATACTGCTATATGTCCGATAGCACGGGTTTGACAGATGCGGCGAACTTCTTTGAGATGATCATAGGCTGCTGTGAGGCCAGCTGAGCGTCGGTGTGAGAGAATTTTATTGCGCACATTCTCCCACATGTGCGATGAGGTAAGTATCGGACAAGTATCGGACGCCTGGTCAACGAGTATCTACATTTACAAAATTAGAAAGGTTCAAGTGCCCTGAGCGCCGAGCCACCAACACCATGATATTAACAGAATATGAGCTGCTAGACGTTGAAATCTGTAACTACAGTCTGTGGACAAGTAACAGCCATGATATGATTCGAGTGCACGAGAGATAAAGACATGAGTATCTCATCTATCGATCGCTCATGCTCTCAATCATGTCATGTCAGACCTTCCAGCGCTCATAGATTATATGATGTGATGAAAATAAGTAGGTAGAACTGCTGTATTCATAAACACTCTCTTCTTCCTCAACGGTCGATCCACAGCGCTGCCTCGTAACACTCCCTGTGTTAACAGCACAGAAGCTCGACATCAGGAATGTCGCTTCCTTCTGCCTCTGTTCAGCATTCTGAGCTGATTTCTTCGAATAACTCCGCGCTCATCTTGACATTTCTCATGGGTATGTAGCAGAATTGCTCGTGGATTTGCATACAAGGCAGCACCCTGATTTGCATTCATTCAGGAAGCTACACCATTGTATATCTGGAGACCTTGTACATCTATCGTAAGCTGCACTGGTCTAGTTATGGTCGGATGCAGAGAATAACAGACCCTCAAAGTGACGAGAAAATCTCCGCAACGTGTGATAGTACTGTGTGCAATCACCTTGCTTTTCCTTATAGCCGCCGCACAGTTTGGTATACAATGGTATACTATCCTATTCAATCTTCCGCAGAGCGAAAGCAATAGTGTTGCGGCATATGTTTCACTATTCGAAATGCCACTATGGATCACTATCGCGTTGGAAGTGACGTCTTTCGCGATGTATATTGTGGCAGATGGCCTTCTCGTCAGTTTAATATTGAACCTGTAGCACCAGAAATGCTCACTTTATGACCTTGGCAGATATGGAGATGTTACCACGTTTATGGGCGCCTACGTCGGATTGTTATCTTGCCTTTATTCCTTCTAGCGGTGGAAGTTGGTAAGTAGTGACTCAAGAAAAGACATACGTAACTAAAGTCATCTACGACTAGGCCTTGTTGTGACATCGATAGTCTACTTCTTAATTGTCGATTCGAATCCCAGTCAACACGAAATCGACATATCTAATGATATTCAATCAGGCGTATTTTTTGCATCATTTGCGACCAGTTTTTCCACCACAGTACTCATTGCTCATAGGATTTACACATCCTCGCGGAATATCAACGGCGCCAAGAAGCGATTTATCCATATCATTGAGATTATCATACAGTCCGCTGCCGTTTACTCAGCGGTGCTTTTGGTAACCGCAATTTCTGATGCCATTCCCGACGGTGACAGCTGGCCTTCGCCCGCTATCTTTGCTTTAGCCAATTATTCGTCCAGTTTACTGGTTCCAGCTGCAGTATGTGTATCCACAGATTTTACCTGACTGTTGGCCTTACAATTGGATAAGGGGATGGCCCCAACAATTATGGCCGCACGCGTCTGTTTGGCATCATCCAAAGACGAAGACACTCTGCCGGGACATCCTCAACTATCGCAACTGGAGTTTCGAGGACGGATCCAGTCCTCCACTCACGCTGATACTCGAATTGATTTCAGATTCGGCGATACTAACTCCATCGATAGTCACGATCGTGGAAGCGAAGACAAGATAGAGCTCGCATGATGGATATCCTAAGGTCATTATAAAGGTGTTTCTATAACAAATATCAGTGGAAAATGCCATGGCGTATCAATATTGGCTTCTGGAAAGACAGTAACATGGTGTTTTACTTTGACTATAGGTGACCACAGAAGGTTATCGCAGAGGATGCAAGTTGTAGTATGTTGCTCAAAATCAAACAAATCAGAAAAACGCTTCTTGTGGTAGAAATTCCTGATAAACTTTCGGAGTAAGCGCTGGAAACAAGAGGTACTTCCGACCCAATTATTTTGTTCAGGTAAGTCAACAACGTCATGTCAATCGAATCTGGAAGGGATCTATCGGCTGTCCCCTCCGCTTCCAGTGCACCAGTGCGGACGCGTCAAAGTTGCTGTAGATACCCGCAAATAATTATTGAGCTCGTATCTGCAAAAAAATGAATCCCCCCTAACTTCTCTTTGCGAAATTGCTCACCGCTCTGCCTGAATTCCAGTCGGAATAACATAATGACAGAATGGCTAATTCAAAGTACAGAAAGCTATATATCCAGAGAGAAAATCTAATGTTTTTTTTTTTCAGGAATCCATATATTACAGTTGTAAATATAACTCTAGTGGAGCAAAGTGTCACAGCACTGATCTGTGAAGGTTTTGTAATATCTAGAAATTACCAAGTATACCGGTCATCTTGGAAAACATTCGAAAAATCATGTAAAAACATCTATTTACAGAAAAAAAGCATACATGTATGGAAAGAATACTGCATTAGGCAGGTAGGGGGGGAGTGGGTGCCAGGCAGGCCTGAAAAAAAAAAGATGTGAGTGGTCCACTGCCCTTCCCTGTGGCTTTGGTTTCTGTGCTTCGAAATGAAAGGGATGAGCACCATGGTGTAGGCTTGATGTAGATTATCAATTCTCGCTTTCGATTGGCCTCCCGCCGTCAGGTTGGGGTCACCAGTGTTTAGAGGACGTTCAGGATATCGAGAATCTGAACTGCCGGCCTTGATGTCCAGGCGGCCAGAGAAAGTCAGAATTGGGAAATCCACCTCTCCGGATCATGGCCGGATTCTGGCACACTGTTCGGACTACTCAGAAACGGATTCCCCCTGGTTGAGAGCAATCTGCATGATCACCATTGTATTTTAACATAGTTATTAATCAGCTTTCGTAGGGTAAAATTATACAATCCGCACTGATGTTTGTATGAGAAGGTTCAAAAAACCCAAGGTTTGTCACATGTGATCTGGCAGGAAAAAGCGTGATCATG
>JANCIO010000193.1:0-62419 GCA_027604855.1 Psilocybe subaeruginosa
GGTGGTGGAAAGAAAGAAAGATTGTTAAACTTGAATTCAACATGACAAACTTTTATAAATAGTGTCACATGACTTTGTTTATTTTTCTCAGAATTTATACAGTATAATTTTCCTTGTTATATGGTAGATATTAGTATCATTATAATGGGTCAAACAACTGTCCCAATTTTATATTATTTTGTCTATTTTATTACTCAATCATTTTTAATCCAAATCACATGACTTTAGAGGCAATTATGAAGTTCACATGTTCAACTATAACATATATTAATTTCAGATTTTTTAGTTGAAGGGTTCCCATGTTATTAGCAATTTAATACAAAAGTTGCAAAAAGCGGGACAGTTGTTTGAGCCACTGTAATATGCCATACATCTTACCACTTCTCAGAAAGCTGAAAATGCTATAGAGGTTTCCAAAACATTGCAAAACATTGCAAAATATGACCAACACATCATTCTCTGTGAAGACAGTATAAAGAGCACTCAGGAGCACTGGGATAAAGGCAGGAACCAAATAAAAACAATTTTTTCTTTTTAAAAACATAGAAGGCTGGAGATGGATTTTGCAGAAGCACACAAATACTGGACAGTGGAGGACTGGAAGAGGGTTCTATGATCAGATAAGACCAAAATCAATCATTTGGGATCAGATGAGAAGAAATAGGTGTAGAAAAAGCCAGAAGAGGGGTTGAGTGATAGGCTGGTACAGTAGACAGTTAAATTTGGAGAGGATACTCTGATGATGTTACAAATGTCTTATTTTTCTTTGCCTTTCTCTTTTCTTTTTCTTTTGTTTTCTTATATAAAACATCCTTATCACATGATGATTGACATCATGTGACCATATATCAACTCATTTCTACTCTGACTCACATTATTGATACTGTTATAACTCATTCCTTACTCTGACTCATACTATGACTCACATTATACCAGTAATCATAGGTACTCAAACACTTAAATAGCCAGTAGATACAACAATTGTTCTTTAGCTAGTTCTTGAGAATCATATCTTTCCTTTACTCAATAAATGGTTTGAACATTTTAGTTCTTGATTACTTGACTGTTGGCTTTATCCATGCATGTGAATATAAGCTTGAAGTCATAACAGATGATCCAGGGCTGCATGTTCTGCAAATGGCCTGGATGTGCAATCAAGATTGATGGGAGAATAGACACTAATAACTTTGTCAGCATTCTAGATGATGAACTTTAAGAATCAATCAAGTATTACAAAAAAAGCTTATAGATGTCCTTTTTTAAGCAGGACAATAACCCCAAACACAAAAGCAAAAAAAAAGCCTAGAACTGACTCCAAGACAGTGTATTAGAAGTTATAAAGTGGTCCTCTCAATCTGCAGACCTCAATCCAATTGAAAACCTTTGGCATCATCTCAAAACTAGGCTTGGAAAATATGATAGGCCAGCTTCTGGAATTGCAGAGTTGTGGGAAAGAGCACAGAAGGAGTGGAATGATATTCCAGCATCTGTCTGTTAAAATCTGATAGAGATTATGTCTGGAAGAGTTCATGCTTTTTACAGGCAAAAGAAGGCTATACTGGGTACTAGAATATTTAAATACTGTTTTATAATATAAGAAGGACAAAACCATTCAAATGAATCAGCATTAATAAACTATTAATATCACAGGAAAAAATTAAGATTATATCATAAAACAAGTTGTTCTTGAGTTATTCAAGAAATAGTCCAACTTGAAAATTTATTGGTACAGTTTTGTCCCTCACTGTACATCTGGATGCTGAAAATTTCAGCTATCTTTTATTATTTGTCTTTCTATACAACTAGCCACGGAATGGTCTCTTCAGCAGGTTTTTGAGCTTTTATACAGAGAGTATGGTAATTGTGTATGATATCTATCTTTAAAATAGTAGATTTTTTGGCCATGAGTTCATTATTGTCATTGTCTGTATCATGTGTATGGACCTTTTCTGTCAAGGAAAAAAGTATTCAGCTGTTGTTATAACAAGATAATAATGTGAACAACTTTGTTAGTGGCAATTTTTAGCAAGAGACTTTTTGTTTTTATTTTGGTAAAATAGAAGGGATTGGCTTGTCTTTTTCCTCCTCTTTTATGCTCTTCTTGCTTTTTTCATCCGGTTCTTCACTTTCTTCTTCACCACTATCCCTAATATACACTGTGTGCAGTTCATGATCATCATTCAGGTCATCAAGATTATCATGAATACATGTGAAATTCTTTAGTAACATTCTCACTCTGTTAATTGAGTAGTCTATGAATGTGTTTAAAATTAGTTATTATATTTACACTTGTGTCTGACTCTCATGCTTGATTGACAGAATGATTTGAAACCATGGTATTACATTTATATGTATATTGGACAGATATTTAAAAAATAGAATGACAATTGATCAACTGATCACAATATCAAGTGGTGAGGCTAGGATGGGCTAAAGTGATGTATATAATATTAACATAAATAAAAAAAGAGACAAATAAATTGGCTTACAAAAAAGGTTTTGAAAAATTATGTTTTGAAATTTTGCAAAATCATCATCAGATGGGCAATATTGTTTTGTGATCCAGTCACCCTTCTGCATAGATGATAAATAAGCTTCTAACAGTTGATCAACTTGACCATAGCTATCTTTCATATAAGTGGTCCAAGCTACTGAAAATAGGTGAAAAGTGTCATCACTAGTTGAAGAGATCCAAAAAGAAGATTCAACTGTGATGAGAATGGCTGAAACAAATAATGAGATAGACAAATTAGAGAGACAGGATAAGTATTTACTAACCTGCAAAAGCATTGAGAGATGGCCTCTATAACAATGATATTTAATGAATAATAGAGTTTTAGAAATGCAAGTCCAGAACCCAAATGGAATCTTACAGGAAATTGATTACAAATATATTGTTTGATTTGTTCAGTCTATAAAATACAAATAATATCAAAAAAAAAATAACAACAATCAGCATGTAATAAGAAATAAAGTGAACACAGCTTACAAACTAAATAAAGTGTGATATTGATATATTATCAATTTCAAATCAGCACAAGTAGTACAGACAACTTACATTCTGAAAAAATGTAATGAAAAGAATATTAATAACTGCAGTAAATAACAAATAATGCAATAAACTTACATGCTGAATAAAAATTGATGAAAAAAATGTAAGCAATTGCAATCAATTACAAATAGTGCACACAACTTACTCGCTGAATGAAAATTAATGCAGAAACTCTCAGCAATTGCAATCAATTATAAACTGTGCAAACAACTTACAGTCTGAATGAAAATTGATGCAGAAACTCTCAGCAATTGCAATTAATTATAAACAGTGCACACAACTTACTTGCTGAATGAAAATTGATGCAGAAAATATCAGCAATTGCAATCAATCACAAACAGTACACACAACTTACAGGCTGAATGAAAATTGGTGCAGAAAATATCAGCAATTGCAGTCAATTACAAACAGTGCACACAACTTACAGTCTGAATGAAAATTGATGCAGAAAATATCAGTCATTGCAATCAATTACAAACAGTATACACAACTTACATGCTGAATGAAAATTGATGCAGAAAATATCAGTAATTGCAATCAATCACAAACAGTGCACATAACTTACAAGCTGAATGAAAATTGATGCAGAAATGTCAGCAATTGCAATCAATCACAAATAGTGCACACAACTTACATACTGAATGAAAATTGATGCAAAAAATATCAGCAATTGCAATCAATCACAAATAGTGCACACAACTTACTTGCTGAATGAAAATTGATGCAGAAAATATCAGCAATTGCAATCAATCACAAACAATCCACACAACTTACAGTCTGAATAAAAATTGATGCAGAAAATATCAGCCATTGCAATCAATTACAAACAGTGTACACAACTTACATACTGAATGAAAATTGATGCAGAAAATATCAGCAATTGCAATCAATCACAAACAGTGCACATAACTTACAAGCTGAATACAAATTGATGCAAAAAAATCAGCAATTGCAATCAATCACAAACAGTGCACATAACTTACTCTCTGAATTAGAATTGATGTTCAAAATATCAGCAATTGCAATCAATCACAAATAGTTCACACAACTTACAGCCTGAATGAAAATTGATGCAGAAAATATCAGCAATTGCAATCAATCACAAACAGTTCACACAACTTACTCGCTGAATGAAAATTGATGCAGAAACTCTCAGCAATTGCAATCAATCACAAACAGTCCACACAACTTACAGTCTGAATGAAAATTGATGCAGAAAATATCAGCAATTGCAATCAATCACAAACAGTGTACACAACTTACATACTGAATGAAAATTGATGCAGAAAGTATCAGTAATTGCAATCAATCACAAATAGTGCACACAACTTACGGCCTGAATGAAAATTGATAAAGAAAATATCAGTAATTGCAATTAATCACAAATAGTGCACACAACTTACAGCCTGAATGAAAATTGATAAAGAAAATATCAGCAATTGCAATCAATCACAAACAGTGCACACAACTTACACTCTGAATTAGAATTGATGTTCAAAATATCAGCAGTTGCAATTGAGCATGCAATCATTTCTCTGCTAGTTGAATTCATACATTATAATCCTTATGACATGCTGTTAGCACATTATTCATAGTTCTAAATGTTGCACTCACATGCTATCTTTATGACATTATTACAATTCAAGTCAAGTAAATATTTGCTACTTACAGTCTAATTTAATGTCAGTTACTATATTTTATGACATAGTGGCATATTCACATACATAATAGTTATGTGGAAACCAACTGATGGCCTCAAATATCAAATCCTCCTTTATATATGAATTAACCGCTTAAATCATCTAACACACCTTAACCAACATACCATATTCATTATATTTGTTATATTTGAATTCCCAATGCTAAAGAATATAATAAGCAACATTAAAATACAACAAACTAATAACATACTTCTTTATTGCATATTCAATGCATATCTTTAAATTATTCTGCTGAACAGTAACAAACAGCATTTTCAGAGAAAGGTTATCTATTGATGCTGCTGTTTTTTTGATCAACTCTTCAATTTGTTTTTGGTGATCACTTTCATTTTTATCAAGTGCTATTCATGATATTAAGTCTCTAAATTGATTTGGCAAATTATAAATGACTTACCCTCAAGCCGAACATAACTTTGTGGGGGAAATTTATAGCTTCTAAGTGGCTGCTCAAACTTCTGCTGCAAAGTGTCCAAAGCATGCCTGGTATTCTGCTCTGGGGTATTGTTTCTGTTCCAAACCTGGCTGATAAGGTCGTCAAATTTCATGAAGATTGCCACAACTGGCACTGGTTTCATGTAAGTTTTCATCATTGAAATGTTTGTGCCAAGCTTACCATTCCATTTGCGATTTTCATTGAAAAATTTAACTTCCAAGTCCAATAAGGGGCGTGATACATCTGGATCAAAGCAAAACCTACACCCATTGTGATCTGAGGTGCTTCAAATAAAATAAAAACAATAAACACATACCATATGATATGAATTTGATCATCTACTTCATTGGCCTTTGAACCCTCTTCAATGAAATCCATTACAGCCTTCAGTTCCTCCTCACCCCCTGCCTCAAAACCCGGCGAGTCATGGAAGATGAACTTCGGGTTACTCTTAAATGTGAATGCTCGACGGACGTCATGAGTTCCACGCTTCAATACCAAAAGTCAGTCATTTGATCTGTGGGAATGCAGAAATTATGGAGTAGTACCCTCGAGGTCGGTTCAGGCTATTGACAAATAATAAGTGTCTGATATCTTGCGTAGGGCTGGGTAGCTCACAAGATTTTGACCCTCATCGTAGATGGATGGCTCCTCAGTCGTGTTACATACCCGCTTTAACAGGGTTGTTTTGCCAGCGTTTGCCCTCCCGATTACAAGAATGCGGAAATGGGTGTATTTGGCTCGGAGTTTCGCGGCCTCTTTCCTTGATACTGTCCCAGTACTCGGCGATCCAAGTCCCAGGGATTTCTTCAGTCGATTGGCCAATGCTTTGACTTTCGACTCTTTAGCAGGATTTTGACGATTAGCGGACATCTCAATGATGAGTGTAGCAAAACAACAGTCCGGTTGAGAAGCGCAGAGGGGCGATGTCGTCGGTCGACATCTCATCCCACGGACTGCTGATCAACCGCAGACCAGGGGGTGCAGAGAGCGCCATTAATGGATGACCGGGACTCGGGAAGGAAGCTGCATTTCATGATCAGTTGAGCGGCTTGGGACGTGACAATGCCTCCCTTTCCAAATTTACAGCGAACGTTTCATGTCTCTCCATACATGGTTCTATATAAAGTCGAAGTCTGATTTCGACGGAGCCATGGATTCTCTTACTCGGCAAGGAAAGCAGAAGGCAGCGGTCGGTCACTACCCCACCAGCTCAAGCTGATCACGACCTCTGAGGTCAAAATGAACATCAGATACCTGCCATCCCTCAACAATTTTTTTCTCCTGTGGACATGATCGATTTCTAACACGAAAAGAGATCTATTCTCATCGTCTCTGTGTCATGTTCAATACACAGCCCTGATCGTCATCATCCAATGAGGATAATTCACGATTACCAGGGTAGTTTGATCATAGTGAGTACCGCGCTGGACTTTGCAAACGTACCCATTTTATATCACAAAAATTAACTAGAGGTATACTGTAGGGTATAGATACGCTACAAATGAATGCAACAGTTCTCTGTCCACAGTAACACCCGGAAGATTGCACGTATATGATTACCGTAGCTAGCATTGGTCACGGTTTATATCTAACCAATATAATAGGAGTGCAGAGAAGGAGGTTCTCTTAGTATCGAGTATAAATAAAGACGAGGATGATCAGAGTCACGGAAGGTGGTGGAGTACATAGGCGATCCCAAAACCTGTAGGTAGGCTATGAACGGGTCTCGTAGCTGGAACAAATACTGGATTAGAAATACATAGTAGCCTCCTCCGGTTTGAAGCTATGGGGCAGTGTTCACGATATGGAAGCAATGTGAGAGTAGGAGCCTCAAATCCATATTTAGATATTGAAACAACGCACAAGGTTTCGTAGATGAGAGGGCAGATGCGATATGAATGAAACAGTATAGGCTCCATGAAGGTCATGAGTCGGCGGCAAAAGGAAGGGGAGAGCCATCAATACAGGAAAGGAATGAAGGAACGATGGGTCCTCAACGATTCTCCTCTAGACGTGTTGCTACACCCAAGTGCCCTTGTGGCACCATTCCTGTCAATGTCTTGAGAATCTACTGGGCCGACGATCTACATATTACCCAGCGTCGACGATCATCTCATAGGTGGGAAGACAAAGAGCGTGAGGGAGCTTGGACGTAGCGACGACTACGCGACTGTAGAGGATCCAGCAGCAACGACGACTATGCAGCTGTAGAAGATACAGCAGTGGTAGTGGGGATGGTTGGTTAAGACAAGGAGGCTAACGGGTCGGTCGATGGGGAGACTCGCAGACACGCTGAGTCTGGGAAGGAGGTTCAAAAACAAACGATGGGTACGTCTCACAGTCCTGAGGGGCACTATAACATATCTTTCGCCCCGAATCATCACTGTGCTCTCCAAACGTAGACCAGATTCCAAAGGCAGTGAATGAACGGAACAGTCAATGTTGATATGGTCCGCCATCCGATAGTTTGATTACAATTCGAACAGCTTCACTGCGGGCGTGAGCTGTTGGAGACCAGCGTACATCAGTTTCCGATGTTTAGGCAGCAAAGTTTCAATCGAACAGGTGAGGAACGAGGGCTTACCATCGTGAGAGCCGGAGCGAATATTTCGTCTAATGGACATTCAAAGATATGTCGCTTTTTAATTAAATCACATCACCTACTTGAAACGCACCTGCAGTGTATGTGAAGCCGCGATACTAAGCGAAAGGACGGTACGTTTTGATAAGGCTATGTATGGCGCCCGGGCCGTGGCAGTACCATCCGAATGAGTTTATGCTTATGTGCGAGGCGGATGAGATCGTATAAGACAAGTGGAGGTGGAGGAGATCATGACGAAGCAGTTATGATCAGAGCAAGGACTTTCACGTTAACCGAGGACGAAGTTGATATTAACATTAGGTTGAAATGATGCACAGGACAAAACAATAGGAGTCGCCCGGAAGCTTTCGGGGTGTCCCAAGGCTTCGACGTTACAACTTTCAGATCGTCACATCCTTTACTCCAGTACATGTTTCCTGGGGCGGCCATGGACTTATATGGTAGCGGGAAACCCAGACCGCTACAATGAGAAAGGCGGTTTGTCACCAAAGGTCACAACACGGACATTCGAATCTACGTTATATAAGTTGAGACTTCAGCGCGCTGCGAGCCGCATCTGCGTGCTGCGCCCAGCTTTGAACGTCCCTAAACAATGCAACAATGTTGGCCTCTTCTCTGACAGGCACATGCAGGTAAATCCGCTCCAATCTCCTCGCCGGATTGATATATTCGAGGGGTATGCAAAACAAAATCTCTCTACGACGCTCTTGTCCTTCTAACAAGTCTTCCTCTCCCTTCTTCCACGACATTCGCGTCCCCCGACCCTCAAATACTGTGGCCTTCAGCGCAGGCGGCGAAAATTTCATCGTATCTCCCACAGGGCTCTAAATCGACACCAACGCCAACAACACTCCTCAATTGCCAATAATGCCGCTCGTCTCTCAGAAATAGACTTCTCAAGATTCGCGGCTTTGCACACTACTTCAACAACTCATCCCCCGACTCCCGGCAGTCAACACGACCCAGTAATACAGCTCTGGGACCTCTTCTCCACCGGCACACTGCTATGCTACATTTTTGACCAGCTTCCAGAGGAGGCTGGGTTCAAGAAGCTTGACAATTCCTCCTTCAACCAGGAGAAATTCGACGCAAACTCCGACAGGGCTAAGAAGCGTGCCATTTCTCTCTTTTCCCTGCAGATATGAGCGGACAAGGTCATGCAGGAAATCGCGGGGTGTGAGTTATTCACAGTGACGGACATTTGGGACCGGAACTCGACGGATGGTTTGGTCAAGGTGCGTTTGAGTCTCTGAACGACACGCTTGTTTCAAAATAATAGACATATTTTTAATTGGGTTAAACGGCCCTTGCCCCCCTCCCTTCCTCGCCTGTATCCTGGCGAGTGCCAGTGCACACCTCTTCAAATATAAATCAGACTAATTCAATTCCTCTTTGGCCTTCGGCAGGTAATGCAGAACTGAATTTTTGTGACACTGTTCCAAGAACGGATGGGCAAGTATGAGTACCGCATAGAATCGCGGCTAGCAGTCGAAGACGCAGCTCTTTATGATCTAAGAAGTGATGTTTGAATTTAGAAAATGCGTGGGCGGGGAAAAGACAGTATTGTCGACTGACCTTCACATCGCCTGCAGCAGCTTCAACTCTCTGTCACCGTCCAGCAATTCGACGAAAGCCTGACTCTTACCTGACTTTACTTTCAAACGAGTTCAACTTCGTCAAGAAGACAACTAAATGAAAGCCAATATGGGAGACTAAATGTGTATTGGTCTTAGTTTTGAATCCTGATACTAAATGGCAACATAGTACGGTACCACCTATTTGGGCGACTAAGTACCTGTTGTGAACGTCCCAGATGCCTTTTTTTTTTTCACTAAACGCCAAGTGCCCCTGCTTCATCAATAGCAAGAACATCTTCCTCGGTTAGATCTTGAAAAGATTATGAGTGCAAACTGTGTCAATAATACCATTGATGCGCGATGAAACCAAGATAAAGCTCACTGATGTCTCCAGCTTCGAAGTATCCCTGTAATCTCTCTTTCTTTGTGCTCATGCTATCAAAAGTCAAAATGAGACTTGTCGCTCAAAAAATGTCAAGATTCTGCTTACGTTACAGGAACATAACCTTTGGCTTTAACCCAGGCGAGCAAAACTTGGTCCATAGAAACCCCAAGACGCTCAGAAATATCACTGAGGGGCTTGTTCAGGGGACCTCCTGGATGCTTCCTGACTGGCCTGAAGAAAAGACAAGAGTTAACATTTCTGCATTCAGAATCGTTAAGCGAAAGAACACACTCCAGAGGGCTATAACCTTCTATGACTATTCCTTTTTTCTTGCATAGATCGACCGTAGGACGTTGTTTCTCATAAATATATGGGTGGAAACGAATCTGGAAACGTAGATATGGTTAGTCCGGTATTATACTTGTCATTGGGTGAATTTGACTCTTACCTGATTGACGGCAGGTATATACTTCGCAACAGCAAATACTTGCTCCAGATGTTCCACCTTGAAATTACTGACACCGATACTCCTGGCGTTGTCGGTGAGCATCAAAGATTATCAATTTCTTGGGAGAACAGCTACCTTGCCAGTCCAGAATCTTTGAGCTTCTCCATTTCTTTCCAGCATTCTGCAATACTGGAATCGTCGCAGTATTGAGGCCAATGAATGAGATAGAGGTCTATGTAAGCAAGGTCGAGCTACAAGCAGAGAATATGTAGCTGATCAACTGATACGCTTAGGAGACCCACCTCCTTTAGGCTGTTCTTGAAAGAAGTTGCAATATCAAGGTCATCCACCTTGGACCATTTCGTGGTAACGAATATCTGTTCTCGAGGAACGCCACATTCGCGAATAGCGATACCTGCTTCGGCTTCGTTGGTATAATTTTGAGCAGTATCTACGGTCAAGATGCGTATCAACGACAGACACTACCCACTACACTCTATAAACCCTTACCTAGATGGAGTATACCCACTGAAATGGCCTGGTTTGCGAACTCGACAGATTTTCTTGTTTTCAAGTCTTCGTTCCATCTCCATGTTCCATATCTGCTCGTATTGTCCAAATTCTTCAGATGTTCGAGACGTAGGTGAACACGCACTTACGCGATGCTGGGCATGACATTCCCTGCAACGATAGATTCATGAATCATAAACAACATTGCGAGCTCTACAAACTGGAGTTACTCGCCATCGTTAAGTTTAACAAGCTCCCAGGGCATTATAGTGTCAGGCGGGCTGAGAGCTGAAGTAGTTGAAACTCAAAGAGGTGGAACACCGGTAACACTCGACTACGGGGTATACACCGCATGATATAGAATAGATTAGTCCCTGATCGAGTTTTAATAATAGAATGTACAAGTATGACTCGATGAGCGCTTTGCTGAGAAATAAAGAGCTCGTTTACCAAGCGTTTCTGACTAATTCGCAGTCCAACATGCCACTCCTCACGATCGTCGATGAAGCTATACTCAGTGGATATATCTGATCTTCCATAAATATTAAAGGGGTCATTGCCGAACTTGCCTTCGTATACAAGCTATAAGGCCAACGTCCACTTGAATAAATTATTTAAAAATAAGGCAGGCCATTCAATGCGTGAAAAAGGTGAGCGAATGATAACAGTGGAACTGTGGAAGCCGATGTTAGAAGCGGCTCCTAATTTAATCAAGTTCACACGGGGTTAAAATCGGACCGATAAAATGGCGGTATCGGCCGAGCCTGATTCAGCACCCGACTTTCTCTGGATCCGCTGTTGACTCCAAGTCGTCTCCAGATTTTGCAGTGTCTCTATTCTCTTTTTCTCTTTGCGATAGTTGTGGGCTCTTAAGGCTGATTTCCACCCCGCCCACGTGGCGCGTACTCCTTGTGTTTCCCTCACTTGTCTGTTGTGTCTGGTTGAAAACTGGCATATCTCTTGTCATGTTGGCTGTGGAAATATCGTCTGCTCTGAAGAGCCCGAACCGTGTGTTTCGATAGACGCGGCAGGCCATGATGTTTGTCAACAAGAGCGTGGGTGTCGCAAAGACCGTGCTCAGCGGTACCGGCACGGACTTGATGGACGCAAAAATAATGGTAAGGAAAGACGATATCGTTGTGAGCCTGTGACGGTGTCAACAGATTCCTCTGGTGAACATTGTCGAAGGACTTACAGATAGTATTTCTGCCCATCCATCAACAAACTCTTTGTGAACATCGGAAGATATTTGCCTAGAAGTACCACCTTGATTCCGCCACCTATACCTCCCATCTCGATGTGCGCATTCTTTGCGAGACGCCACGATATTGCAAAGAATACGAGGGTATCGTATACCACAGCCATAATGATAGCTGAAAAGACGTAAGTCGGTGCGAAAGCATCTTCGCAATACTTTGTCTGTCCGATGTTACCACCAATCACTCCCACCGGTCCTGTTATGGATGCGCCAAGGAGTATAATCCATAGGACAAAGAAGAAGACTACGACCCTAGGATTCTGGTTGTATACGGCACGAATTCGAAAGAAGAAGAGCAAAGCGCTGGAGGAATCCGAAATTGAGCTGAAGGCGTTCGTCACGCGATCAAATACGCGACAATCTGCTGACGTCGGGGCAGCTTTTGAATTGGATGGTAAGCTTGATAAAGAGTACGCAACCCAGTATACTGACTCTCAAAAATAGTAGCCGACACTGCGTATGCCAGGGTTCCAATGCTAACAAACGTATTAATCGATCTTACTCAACTGACGTGAGACTTGAGAAAGTGGTACCGAGAGATGAAGTAAACTGCTGTGGTCAAGCTAAGTTTGTTTTTGAACAATAGCTTGTAGTCATTGGTGACGTTATCCACAACGTCCCAGCAAAGGACCTACAACTACGTTGTCAGGGACCACCCTAGAAGAAAATTCGATTACGATATACCGCTAAAGATCCCGACAGAACATAAAGCGACACGGTCGTCTGGTATGCTGCCTCGGGTGTTAAGAAGGCATAGGGCGTTTCTGGATTGATGATGCCAGGCTGGGAGGTATTTGAACTCATGGAGAGTGGTTCGCAATTGCTTCATCGTTGTCTCGTCTCCAATATATACGCCGCAATTAGTTTCTTGAACGAATTCACTACTCGAAACTTCAGATGAGAGCAAAGACCCCCAAGTTATGTCTATCATACTGGAGACCGTTGATACGTGTTCTTGATCCTACATATATGTATCTTTGAACGTTGGATGCATCCTTAAAACCTGAAGATTCGTCCTCTTCTTTCCCGCACAGTCCCAAGGCATCTGATGATATTGACAGAGGATCATAACTTCTTGAGAGCCATCATTAGCGAGGCGCGTGGTTGAGTCATCATCAGATGGCCCACCTGCTATCCCAGACAGATAATCCACAACCCGTCTAAACTACTCGACGTGTATGTTGATGTAGACGCCTCATGACCGCGTCGAGCCTTTATTTATATGCTATCGTGGTAACGTGTCCCACGTTTCTTTTGAAACGCGAGTTACATCGGATACCATGAAGATGACTAGATATGTAGGGATCGGCAAAAAATTTTTAGAAAATAAGGATGACTTGCACGTACCTCTTTTTTATCTCATCAATATTCCGTGTATGCTGATATTATTGTAGGCATAAATAGGTAGTGGTTCCAGTGCATAACCGGCACCGACCACCAAATTTTGAAAGTTGAAATTTCTCTCCAAATGACGACAAAAATATCGCACACGGAGGGGCGTAACCGCACAGATTCAAGTCTATCTACTAATCTCCTTGATAGCATCAGATAGAAGTCGTGTGGCAGCTTGGGAAGCTAGGATAGATGGCCGATTAAGTGGTTGACTTTGTAATATTTTTACGCCACATGCCTTGGTAACGTTTTACAACCCACAGACGCATTTATGACAGTTGGAAGCCTATCGTGGTTCAAACCCCGTTCTCCGTAAAATCAGAATTGCCTATTGCCATAATTTCCGCCGTTGCAGGTTATGAAAGGCACTTCTAGGTATTGCGGTGTGAGCGTAAGTTTCAAACTGTAGTTACGTTATTGTAAGCTGGTCAGGCCAGTCCGACAAGCTGTTACACCAAAATGGCGCTATAAATACACTCTGGCATTTAGTTGCTCGGGCTGTATATGAAGCGGTGAGCCGCCAGGCTTACAGTTATTGGTACATAAATTGCCGGATGTTCATCAAAAAGAAGAGCTAACCCGTGTGGGAACAGAGGTATAACGAGGAGCATCCCTACCGGACTCGCTCATGACTCGTTAGCACTAAGAACATCGAAGTCGTTTGTTAGGTCAACGAACCAACCTCGCATCGATTCCTAGAATTTCAACTTCTCAATCTAACACAAGGCGTGTCGGTCACCTGGATCAAACGGAATATGTCCCAGTATCAATTCAGTTCACAGAGATGTATTGATCGCTTACTAGCTTACCCATTGTTGCCGTATTTAAGTAATCAAGAACTGAGCAATTGAAAATGTTCAAGTTCCTGTGCAACGCGTGCACGAAGTTGGAATCCACCCTCTTCCAACACATTGGGACCACAATTTCTCGAGCACACACAACAGTTATAGAATCTGGGATCCAGATGTCTGGAAAAGTGGCGGCCGAAATCATGTATTTGCTAGAGAACCTGAGAGAACGTGTGCAGGTCACTAGTTGAAGGGGACGATCTACGATAAACCGCCCATGTTACAATGAAATATTCGGACAATCCTCGCTCGCCATCGATGGACACCATATTAAGAGATGATCAAATGTCATTAGTCTAGTCCTCAAGCAAGCCAGCACAGACTATTCGCCGATAAATAGAACCCAAATAGGAAGCCTTTTTGGACCTAGTTTATTGGTATTTGGCGATGTGGACAATGATGGCATGCAGACACGGTCTGCCAGGATTCTGCAGACTAAAAGAAACGATATGAGTTGCAACCATGCAGAAGCATGAGAATACTCCCACATAAGTTCGTCCTCTGTTTCATCCCAGTGTTTATCTCGCTATGTTTGGCCGAAATTCTGATTTCTTAAAGTTACCAAGTTCATCAAGATCGCTTGCATGAAGGCTGATACGAAAAGTGTAATACCCAGCTAGAAAGAGAAAAAGCAAAAACTACTGCCGATGCATCACAGACACCAGAGGAGGATAGAAATGAATGAGCTTTTTCAGTAAAGCCGGGGTACTACAATTATCAAGTGCTCACTGGCGCTCACTAGCATACTAGAATAGCATTAGATACATAGGCCTTAAAGGTAATATGGTGATTGCAACAGTAGTCCTGTCTTATTTAGACAAATCCACTACTGACTTAGAACCAGTTGGCCAGACACGCAATAGACGCCTGGATAAATTTGACTCGTAGCGCCGAAGACATTTGACCCTATACAGTACATAGAGGGAGAAAGGGATGATGACACAGAGATTGAATTGTGTGCGTTTAGTAGGTACCGGGGGGGTACGGCAATTTTGAGCTCCCATATTTTAATGTAGCGTAACATGTACATACGTATGCATAGAACATAACTTCACACTTGTCATACTAGCCGCTTTTCTCAGAGACTTGCAACAGTTCCCTCCATGACCTCGACCGCTGCCCCCGCAAGCTGAATCTTCCGAATTTCCCTGTCATTTCCAATGTCAACCGTGACCTCAATCTCACTCTTCCTCCCCATCTCAACGCCTTGTATGATACTGATACGATGGGTCCCTTCTCCCCGCTTTTGAGCGAGCCATCCACCAAGAGTCGACGCTGCAGACCCCGTGGCCGGGTCCTCGACTCCGTCGGAAAACATCCTTGTCCGTACGACACCATCCTCGCGCTCGTAGAACGCGTAGAGTCCAACAAAGCCTTTCCATTCTCCAAGGTATGCGTCCGATAGTTCGAATTCCTGCGGAGTCAGTTGAAGGCTAGCGAGTGCATTTTCGGAGGCGACTTGGACGAGGAAGAACGTCATGCCTTTCACAATGGACGCCACCGTTTCCGCACCATCAGCACCGGAGACATAGTCTAATCCAGTAAGACGCGTCTGTAGGGTTTTGAATTCTGAAAGGGGATGCGGTGCATGGACTTTGAAATCGGTCGGAACCTGGATGCGCACTTTGCTGTCCTCTGCTCGCACAACTGGGATGTCGCCTGCCTTGGTCCGGAGAGTGACGCTTTGCTTCGACGGATTCTTCGAAAGCAGGTACCACCCGCTCCCCACTGTTGGGTGGCCCGCAAATGGAAGTTCCCTGGTCGGCGTGAAGATGTCGATCGTCGTCACAGCAGAGTCCAGTTCGGAACCTTCATGCAGGAAGACGGTCTCTGAGAAGTTGAATTCACGTGCGATCGTCTGCTTCTGGCTCTGAGTGATGCTGCTATCGCTTGGGATCCTGACGATCGCCAGTGGATTTCCGAGAAAACGCGTCGACGTAAAGACGTCGAGATTGGTGAAGTTGAGTTTTGTTGCCATATCAGTCGTATGATCACCGAGCTTTAGAAATGGATCGCTAGTATTGCGAACTCTTCTGAGTAAACGCGTACTACGGTATTGATTTTATAGCATATACGAGTAGAGTCGGATGTTTTATCGAGTCAGGAATTGGATGGCGTGCGATGGGATAGGGTGTGGTGAAATCAAGTCAGCATCTGACTCCTGACGCGTGACGGACTGCCCGCCTGGAAAGTATATAATCTGGTTGTAATCTGGCGTGCGACGTGATAGGATGTGGTGAAATCAAATACTAGACTTCTGAGGCGCTTCTCCCACTGCTGGCTCGGAAAGGCTTTGTCAGTAGATAATACATCTGACATACGTCGTGCGATATTGCGAAGTGTAGGTTGGGAAGTCGGCCGAGACAAATTTTACAAGGATTCCCACAGATTGCTTCTTAGTCGACAGAATCCGTATAGAGAAAGACATACTTGCGAAAATGCAAGGCATTCACAAGGTTTTTCGGCTCTTGAAATATGCAGACCAAGACAGACTAAATTGTTCTGTCTCCAGTTTCAGTCACTCAGGCTAAGCCGCTAAGGACTATCATTATCATTGAGAGTGCGTCTTCTTGTCCGAGAGTATCGCGACAGCTTGGACTTCAAGGAGCTAATTGATGATTTCCTGAGCAAAAGATGACTTGCGTATAGGTGCCTGACTTGAGCCATCAAAGTTCAAAAAGCAAATACGCTCCTTATACTCTCAGGTCTCTTAGATGCTACTATGAGTATCAAGCAGCTGTTATTTTTCTTTCGTAATGCAGAAGTGATAATAACCTACCTTGGGGCAAATGAACTTTCGTGGATTACAGATATACCGTATATTATCAATCTTATCGTTGCCGGGTGCTATCGGAGTCCGGACGAATGTCGACCGAAATTATAAAATATGCCGCAACATGACAAGGCAGTGATTTCTTCTTTTATCATTATTTCGCGTCTAAGTTGAATCCGCTTCGTGTCATCTATAACATGTGAGCCCGTGAGTGTATAGGTCCAGATAAGTCTAACTGGATGTTGATATCGAGGTGTTGTAGGGCGCGTCTAAGCTCTGGCCATGGGTCGAAGTTCTTTATCTTTGACGAGTGTATCCTGAGACTCTATGCCTGCATGTTTCGCCCAGAGGTTTTTTTGTTCTTCTTTTGAGAGTCCCATTCTACCCCTCCAGTGCGAGATGAAAGTGGGAGGGGCAGTAGCGTCTAGCGGCTTCACGCCCTGTTTGAGCGACTCGAGGCCTTGAGCGATAATCGAAGGAGCATCCTCAGTCCTTACTATTCCGAGCCTACCATCACATAAAAGTTAGGACAGCACATGGTAGTTGACCAGAAGGGACATACCATTCACCCTGCGGATATATAAGCACGTTCGCGGCATATCTACATTCAATGTAATTATACAGAATGGTTGGTTGGAATTAGGAATGAACTCAACTTGTGCCCACCAACGTGTCCCACCTCCCCAATCTTGATATTGGTGGCAAGACCACTAGGTTCTTTTCTCCGCACATCGTTCACAGCTTCGACTAGAGCACTATACACCTGCTGTCCCCGTTCTCCACACCGACAGTCACGAAGACCATGAGTACAGACATATATATGCATATCATTACCGGGCTGTGTTCCCTTCGTAGTCATTGGAGGCCCTTCAAGATGCGCCTGAATCGTTCGTTCGACCTGATCGATATTCTCGAAAGATATGTCGGGAATTTCTAGTTTTCCACCCAAGCGAGAAAACACGGTAGCCGGTTGTACACCCCTTTCAATACTACCCTTCGAAGACACGTCGTTGAACCATGAGAAGTTCACGATACCACCCCATTTCAATGCACGGCTCTGTAGCTCGAGCGAAAGCGAGGTTTTATGGACCTTGGGAAACAGCTCTGGTGACTCTGACGCGTGAAGAAAGATGTAGCAGTCATGCTCTGGCGCTGTTCCTTCCAATCGTCCTTCGTAGTACTCTGGTGGTTTTGAAATCTCCGTCTTCCTCGTTAAAAAGGTTCGGCAGTGTCGAGTGACTTGAGTTGCGCTTTGCGATGCTACAAGTCGACGGAAGAGCATGGTCCTTGATTGACGCTACGAGTAAGAGCTAATGAGACCAGATGATAAGATTACGGAGTTTTGAAGATGTAGAATAGGGAGTCGAGGCATATAAAGAGCACCATCGGTTGAAGACAAGCCCGCCGGTATACTAAAACGTTGCCAACCTAGATTAGCACATAGCACCACATTAGTCATATGTTAATTTCGTTATCCGCCCATCCGACATGTTATGCCATTTGACAATTATGATAAGGAAAGCGATTTTATATCGTTCACAATCGTTTACGCTGACCGTGAAAAAGCTGTGTGTCAAAAACACCCAACTACACCTGTTTGCTGTGGCGATCCGGTCGGCCCTTTGTGATTCATCACTGGCACACGCTGCAATCACACAGCACGACTCGTTGAACACATTCCATCACATTCTTACAAGATCCAGAAGAAGCACCATCTTGGATATAGCTGTGTCCCCCATTCCTACGGTCTACTAGGATTTCCACTATTAGAAACAAAGAGACCCTCCTATTGTCAACATACTTATGTCTTCCCTATCCTTGACTGAGCGACGCTGCGAGCAGTGCGAGAACTGCTTGAGCCATGTCGAGAGTGTATACTGCGGCCAAGCCGTAAAGAACTGCAACAATCGCCACGTCCCGATTCTCCTAACCTGTGCGAGATGTAAAGAAGTACGATATTGTGTAGGTCCTTGTTACGCTTACTAGGCTGGATACTCGTTGTTACGCATAACACTGACCGATTTCTTCTTGCCATGAATCTTTCTTTGATCAGTCGAGACAATGCCAAAGAGCTCAATGGGTAGAGCACAAGGGTCCATGTGAATCGAATAGAAGGATTCACCTAGCGTTGTCGATTCTGGGACCACAAGTTGAGAGAACGTTTAAGGCGTTCGCCAAATTCTGCAAAGCCATCAGCGGCTTCCTTGAGGTACCAGCGATCAGCGCTCTCAATCTTCGCTGGGGCAAGGGACGAGTCAGTGCGTAATCTTTTTTATTATTGCAGCCCCCGATCATAACGTACTTGAACGTCCAGACACCCATGTCTTCCTAGTTAAAATCAGAGCCAAAGAGACCATATTCAAGAAAACTAATAAGAATACAAGAGGCTGTATAACATTCAAAATTGTATCAGCCGAATGTAAAACAATGAAGGAAATGCATGAGCTTTTGGATTGGCGCTCAGGCCCCTTTTGCAGCCCAGCTATGACTGAGCAGACCATGGCACATCGTCCAGGACTGCTTCGCCTCTTCGTCATGGACACGAGCGGTATCCTGCCACCTCCACTCGATGGCTACACTCTCCCGACTGATATATCCAACTGGCCGGCAAACTATCACAGAAAGTACGATCCCAATTGGCTAGATAATCTTTTGAAAAGTATAGGACAGCCAAAAAATGGACCGTTGGCAGGAGAGGGGTTTGAGAGCTCATTGTTTACAGTGAGCTGTCAAGACTCGGAGCCACAGGTACCGCCAGCTCGACCATCGAGCCCGATTGAGGATGCGGAACCCAGTTCGGAACCCGAATCAACCACGGCGCTGGAGGCCATTGCCCTTGAAAACGCCATCGAAAGCATCTGATCGTTTCAAATAGAAGAGAACTGAGATACATAAATTCCATAACACGTGTACGCCCTTAGTGTACTTAGTATTAGTGGCCTAGAGCCCTGATTCTAGTTTAATAAATGCTACTTGACATGGTAAGTACGATCCAGGGATTTCACTGTCTTTTATTGCTCTCCGACTGCTACGTATATACTAACAGGGTAAGATATATACTCTCCAATTTCCCATTTGAGTCGCCAGGCCCCAAGGCCCTATTTCAATAGAGTGCTTTGAGGTTATTTTCCTGTCTTAGCTGGGTTGCATACTTGACTGCAACAT
Source organism: Psilocybe subaeruginosa (assembly GCA_027604855.1). NCBI lineage: Eukaryota > Fungi > Basidiomycota > Agaricomycetes > Agaricales > Agrocybaceae > Psilocybe > Psilocybe subaeruginosa. The sequence goes on from JANCIO010000193.1 coordinate 20,168, forward strand.
ATATTGACACTACGGCCAGAGTATTAGTTCTTCCAGTATCACGTCAAATGAAACAGTGAGGCGACGCACAAATTTCCAGCATCCATGCAAACTCGAAGGTACCCAAAGAAAGCCCCTTGATAAGCATTCCATTATTACACAAATTCTTCCATGCTCCCGTTGAGATTAGATAGGAACAGCTCGCGACACGTTCGGGAGATGTCGTGTTGCGGAAAATGATATGGAGGCACATTGCACCAGAGATAATGCCGAAGATTAAATGACCACCGAGGAGGCCTGCGAAGAGTTGCGAGCGCATTGCTTCCGTGTTGGTGACTGCGGCGATGATGCTGCTCAAAATACAAATGAGTTAGTTTGATCACTGAATCCTGATTATCCGCAATATAAGATATGCAGGGTGTTGATGGGATATAATTATTGACTAGTAGATTAAGCGATGGACGTACCCCACGAGACCTGTTATTCCAAGGAAAGTGAAACTCATAATATGGAAATAGATGACCAGACGTTGGTAATCGGTGATTTCGTGATCTAAGCCAGTATCGCATCAGCCAAGAACCGGAGAATACGATGCAAGTATCGACACAGATAACGGACCAAGTTTTTCATTCAGATACTTGCCGGCTACGCCTAGAAAGGCAGACAGGAGGAGGACGAGGAAGGCGCACAGCAAAACAGCAGTTCTAGCACGTATAATGCGTAGGATGTAGATGTGTTGTCTCTGTTCTGCTACTGATGGTACAAGGGTGCTGGCTCCAGGAGACAGGGGCTCGTCAGTCCAATGAGTCGAAGGCATTTTTCACAGCTCTGCTGTTTCAGTGAATCGCGATAGAGGCTCGGCCTTCAGATCGAGTTAGATGGATCAACCACCAAAGGGAGGAGAGGGCTGTAGAGGGCTCTTCAATGGGGAACAAGACCAGCTCGTTACCGAAACACTTTTCAAATGTGTGCGCTTTATATAGCGATCAATGTGATTCAGGGTCGCTGAAGCCATATGGAGATGCCAAAGTTTGTATCCTTGGAGACTGCCCAGTTGTACAGTGCCCAGCGCTCGCAGAAAGCCGTCCATAGCCGCCGTCCGGCGTCCATGCTACATGAAAACGCGACTTTGAATTCCTTCAGGCCTCAGGCTTCAAAGGTCTCAAAAATTTAAATGGCCAGTGCAGTGTACCGTTTATCAAACCTTCAATGAGATCAGCTTCATTTGGCATGATTACAGTGCGTTGCATAACCGTTTGCACAACTGCATTGAGAAATTACGAGTCCGTGTCTGTACTCATTTGCCGCACTGTGACATGAGGTACGCCGTAGTACTCGATTCTGAGTCCTTTGACACTTCCCGATGGTAGATCTGTGACAATTTTGGCAGGTGCGTAACGGAACATACAAATGCAAACACGTTTTTGGCTACATCACTGTGCAAACGGTTATGCAACGCACTGTAAGGAGTCAAGAGCTGACAGGTTGCTGTTGTTTGTCGACGCGACCTTTGTCAAACAACGCCAGGAGGCAAGGCCAGTTCACGATGATCAACAAGCTCACAACAAGCTTTGGAGACTGGCCATCTCAGCCAGGATTATCTTTATTTTCTTTCTCTCAAATTTAAAACATAGTACGGCGGATTTACGAGGTGTGGAACGCGACTTTACTCCTATCAGTTGAAATCTAAACTTTATGTAGTGAGGCTTAGAGCTTAGTGTAGTTAGCGTGCCGTCAACTGGTCGTCGTCAACCGCGTCGACGAAACGTTTCTTTCTTCTTTTTCTGCAGAGCCAAATACTTAGTTGTATTTGCGGCTATAGACTCTATCACATATACTGGACGTAGAAAGCCCATCTTCAATGGCTTCAAAACCCTCTACGATCCCATCAGAGTCCTCGACGCGCTTCTCTCAACCAACGCGACGATCGTCAACACTCGGGTCCTCGATGTCCTCCACAAGTCTTTCCAAACCAAGGGCTGATTCCAATGCTTCATTGACGAGTGGGACTAGTACAATCCGGCCTACTGGCAAGATTGGCACCCCCTCTCGTTCGCCAAATGCAACTCCTGTTCCTGTACCGTCTGTCAGCGCCAAACGCATGGCAAGCTCTATACCATCACTCGGAAACAGCAGGCGTATCTCAGCACCCATAACTGTATTTCCTCGACTGGATCCAGGAAATTCAACCTCACAAAGCGGAGGAGTGCCTCGCAGGATGAACGAGCAGTCAACACCATCCTCTGTGACAGGCTCCATGAGGATGGCTCGTTCAACTTCAATGTACATGGCGTCTCCGCCGGTACAGTCTCCCCAAACCATTCGGCTCCAGCAAGACGATACTTTCTCCGTCAGCCGCCCTAGAGCGCGTATTACGTCTATGACACCACCTCGTCGTCCGTCAGCCAATCATGGACCTTCTTCGTCTACAAGCTCTCTTTCGAAGTCACCGTCTTCGAGCTCTTTTCTTTTGACTTCGCCTTCTATCAACCTCATTACTCCGAGCCCACAAAGGTCTAAAACCATGGGCACTCCTCGCGCTACACCTCCAAAATTCACCCTCGGGAATAAGAACGAACTATCTACTCCATCTAAACAGTCGTCCACAACCCCTAAAGCTACTCCAAAGGTGACCCCAAAGAAGCTGCAGAAGTCGGAGAGTAGAGGAGAATCTGATGTCTGGTCTTCTCCCCATCATCCTGCTTTGTTGGATGAAACCTTGACCTTTGCGAATGGGAAGGTGTCAAGCATCGGTACTGGAACGGCTGTCGCGACTGATGATGGGCTCGGCAATGCCTTTTGGGATGGGGATGACATGTCTCTCGAGATGGTCACGGATGTGAATGACGGAGACGTTGATGAAGAGGTATGCAACATTACGCCAAATTTTTCAATGAATCGAATGAGCTAATACTCTCACAGATGGACACAGCTCTCCAGAACGTTCTGCAAATGCACACCCGTAAAATCTTGCACTACAAACGCCTCCTTGAGCGGGCACAGGCGTCTACTGCAGCCCAGCTTCATGCACTTCAAGCTCAAGTACGAGTTCTCCGCGAGTCGGCGCCCTCTGCGACGGCGTCTGCTCATGCACACCAGCTGCTGCTCGGATCGGATGATGATGGGCTGTGTGTTTGTGGTGGGAGGAAGCGGAAGGGATATTGGAGTGGGTACCGGGATGATGAGGAGTACGATGATGCTGGAGATCTGGCCAAGGCTTTGAAGGGAGACGGAAGGGGGCAGTTCAGCGAGATCGAGGTAAGGAAAGCCCTCCGAGGGTTAGGAAGGGAGGAAAGGATGCGGCTGTGAGACATTTGACTTTTCTTAACTGTCGTTGCGTTTACTGACTTCTTTTTGCTCTTTCCTCAGGATCGCCATTATTTTAGATTGTGCGACACATCTTTCTTTTTGATTCTGCCCTGATCGTCTTTGCTGACTTTCTTCATACTTTCCAGCGTGCCTTCCTGGCGATATACGACTTCAAATCCTGCTCCTCGAGAAATATGCGAAATCAACATTCGATATTCTAGGAAACCTTTCTCCAGACCTCTCCTTCAAGATTCTCAAAAACTTGTCTGTAAAACAATTACTCGCCATCGAACCGGTAAGCACAATCAGTCCCTGAAAAGTCGCTTCATTGATCAGGTCCATTGTTTCTGCACATAGGTGTCGAAGAAATGGCAACAAGTTGTTCACCATCCCGCGCTCTGGAAATATCATTGTTTGAGGATCACAGAGCACGATCCGTCTCCTGTCCAGCCGCCAGCCAAACCGGAAGGCTGGTATGTACTCCGATTTCGCGCATATATACGTGCATTTATACTTCTGTTCTGACTTTCAATTCTTATCAGGGAACCTTTATATCGATCTTTGCATCATCGCGAATCCAATTTCCGCAACGCGCTTCCTCAGACCATTAGGTTCTTGAATGGACATACAAACTTCTGCACGACGTTGCTATTACGCGGCAAACGTCTGATCAGTGGAAGTTACGATGAGACAATTCGGTTCTGGGATATTGAGACGGGCGAGATGAAGAAGTGTCTGCAAGTCAAGAAGCCTGTTAGTTGTGTGGACTTTTTGGCGGAGGAAGGTAAGTCATGGGTTATTTCATTATTGTCGATTATCTTCTCATAAACGTACCCTTCAGAGGTTTTCGTCGTCGGTTTCCATGACGTCGGGTATGTTTGTTTCTCGAATGTATACTCAATGAATACTCTGCTGACACTGTTTGCAGTCGCGTCCACCTCTTCTCATCGGTGACCTTCACCCCTCTGCAACAACTGGCAGGTCATCTCAACGGCATCCGCGCCGTAGCGCTTTCCTCTAAGAACCTGGTTTCAGCAGGTGCTGACAAGGCCCTTGTTTGCTGGGACTGGCGAGCGGGCACTAAGATCGTTCGTTTTGGGCAGCAGACGACGATCAACATCGGTGTGCAGCTCATTGCTGGGGATCCTGGGAACGGAGCTAGCGATGAGGGTGAGAGGGTGGTCAGTGTGACTATTGATGGTATCGTTAGAGTTTTCTCGATTAGTGAGTATCAATTTGTTTATTGGCGCGAATTTGTGGATGGAGGGAGATGCTGAAAATGATTGGAAATGATAGAACGCCGCGAAATGATCTCACAGTTCAAGTTGTCGGAGCTTGGGGCAGGAGATCCTGTATTGAATTCGAAGCTTTTCAATGTTGGCTCTACTTCAAATAATATGCTTCAGTGAGTCGAGACTTGTATGCTTGTGTTGCGCGGTCACTGACATTGTATATAGATGGTTTGCTGCGAAAGGCACACAGATGACGGTGCGGTTTTTCTAGCGGCGTTTATAGTTCTGCTTTGTCTCAAAGAATTTTATTTCTAGTGTGCCACTAAATCGGTGATTCTGCATTTGCAGTGGAATGAAGGAGACGCAACTCCGATTGCAGCACCGTCTTTCACTGCTAGCTCGCCGGTGGCCTTGACGAGTAGCCAGGGTCCCTTACGCAGCCGGACAGGCTCTGTGCTCGGCAGGTCGACCACATCGTCCAGCATCTCCACTCCTCAGCGCAGGATATCGATGGCCGCGTCCACGACAGGCAGCGTATCATCTGTGAACAAAGCACGGTTGAGTGTCAGTGGATCGCGAACGCCCACCACGCCCCTTAGTCCCTCTCCGAGGAACGGAACGCCTACTTCTGGTGGATTCCCTGTGAGGTTCGGGCGCGCTGCGATCTTGACGGCCCCTCCCAAGTTGGTGGCTATTGTTGAAACCCCCGACGTGGCTGTTGGAGCCGTCGACCCTAAGAAGAGACGGGTGGTCACTGCGACCCGATTCAGCTCCAGAGCAGGAGCAGATAGGAGGGTATGTTTGGCTATTATTTGCCTCTTGCCATCGCGCATATGCGTTCTTAGCTGATCGTCGCTTCTTTTGTTATGTAGATCTTCATGTCGACACACCAGGACAAGGAGAAACTTTTCTCGTATGGCCAAAAGGAGAACGGCGGTGGTGGGGCTGGCGATGTGGACGAAGATGATAATCAGGACGATCTTAATTTCATCACGCAAATCGCACCGCCATCGGTCGACATCGATACCCACATTCAGTCTTTGTCCGGCGCGTGGGGTGCGCTTGCCGATGTCAGTCCAGGGTCGATGGTAGGCGTGAAGGGGCTTCTTGGCCCTCTGCCACCGAAGTTTGGAGGTCTTGCAACGCCGGAGAAAAACCCGATGTCGATGCAACTCAGCCACGAGGAGGTCGTCGTCGGTTGTGCGGATGGCACTATTTAGTAAGTTCATTTACATCACTCATAAGAACGAAGAACGTTTTTTACTGACTTGGAATGGTGGTGCAGTGTTATGAACTTTGTTGGATATCAGTATCAGCTCGAACGGAGATCTCAAGTAGAGGATGAAGGACTTGCGGAAGACAACGACGCATATGATTCAGATTATTAGATGCGATTGAACTTTGGATGGACTGGATTGGAGCGTCTACTTGTGCATGATTATTTTTCTCTGTATGTTTTATTATGCCGTTATGCATCATTTCTGATAGTTTTAGAAACGGAAAGATCAGACGGGCGTTAATCGTGTCTTCTCGACGCATGTGCTGTTTGTGTTTCTGGCTGACTCTCCCGGGTGTAAATCTTCGCTGACTCAGGATGCTGACGTGATTCAACCGTGACATGAACGTCGATTTCAAACTGGATGCGTGTGATTTGTGTTTCTGGCTGATTCTCAAAGATGTAGCTCTTTGGCTGTTCTGGACTCCGACATGCTTTCCTGGGGCAACTATGACATTAAATCAAGTCCAAGCTGGCGAATGCCCTTCAGTTTGAGGCGAAAAGCGCAAACACGTTTCAAGGGAGGACGATAACCACTTGCTATCTCCAAAAGATTTGGATGCATACTGCAATTATCGAGGATATCTTTCACACTGTTGCTACTCAAGGAGAAACGTAATTCTAGGAATTGAATGCATTGTCCTTGGCTGTCGACATGAGCTAAACAGGCTTAAGCAACGAGCGCCCTGCGAGACGTTATTTCCCAAGGTGTGCAGCCCGAATTGCTTTCTATGAACGCCGGACAAGCGTAATACCCGAACGCAGTTATTATGTTCCCAAACTGACTTGTTTATATTGTGTTTATATGTGTCTAGAATTTCTTTTACATCACCCTACTCCATGAAACACTCATAGCTGTTCTTGGAGCGATAAGCGCGTATATGCCTATCAACGTTACATTAAGTTCTTCATATATAATATAATGTGGGCCTGCTCTTTTCCATTCATAACCCAGTGCTGAAATATTCCTACGACTCATCCCTCCAATGACTACATCCGACAAGAAAATTCCCCACTTTTTGTTCTCCTCCTTCCCCGCTTGGGGTAGGATTTCATATACTGAGCGATCGGCTAGATAAAAGTGCTGACTGCCTGTGTGTTCATAGGTCATGCTAGAGCTCTCTGCAACTTGGCAGCTCGTATCGTCAAGGATAACGAGAACGCGATCGTGACCGTACTGCTCGCCCCCAACCTTCTCATCAGTGCCAAGGCTGAGGTCGCGGCGGAATTTCGCGATGAAGCGCCTGAGAGCGTGGTCCGGCGTCTTAGGTGCGCCAGTTTCCAACATCTGTGGTTAATTCATTTGCTAAAATAGTACATGGTATAAGGATCCTTTCTTCATTCCACTCTGAATCTCAGCTCCCCGTAGAACTCTTCGAACAACATGTCGGAACATATGCGTCTGCAACCTATCCAGCCCTTTTGCAAGGCAAAGCCTTAACTTGTGGAATGACGGGTACGACATTCGATGCCGCGCCAGCGCCTAACGTCGTGGTTATCGATGTGCGCATATAATTGTTCTTGTTTTTGCACTCGCACTCATACATACACCTAGTTCATTGCACATCCCCTGATGCAAGTAACGCGCGCAATTACAGGAACCTCAATACCGATTATTTCTTGGATAACGGGCCATGTTTCAAGTGTCCTTCGTGTAATGGGACCGGAACGTCTAGGGGGATTAGGTGATCTTGGCGCGAAGATCGAAGCAGAAGCTGCCCGGCTTGGAGTCACGGCCAAGGAAATTGGAGACTCGGTGAGCGTAGTTGCGTAAATTTAAAAGAGAACGGGAAACTAAAAGAACGGCTAATCAAGTTAGTCAACACCGCAAACGGGACAGTCATCAAAGTGCCTGGACTTGTTGAATTGTATGATTGGGAACTCTTTCCACAGAAGGTGTGTATTGCAATTTCTGATCGTGTCAGGACACGATAACTGACTATCCTGTTCATCTAGCTCCCTTTCGAGGATGGTTTTTCGGAATTCTTGAAACTGGGTTATGCGTGAGTATTCGACGGTTTCGTATATGACGTACTTTAACCACATATCCATCGACTATAGAGGAATCAAGGAAGCCGACGCGGCTTTTGTTACGTCCGCATATGCCTTTGAAGAGGTCTCGATGGAGGGGTTAAGATCTTGGTTGTCTGAATGGAACCAAGAAGCGTACATTATCGGTCCCCTTTTGCCTTCCGGATACGGGATACTTGAAGACGGCGACCGTGGATCCAAGGAAACTAGAGAGTTCCTTGACAAATCTCTTGTAGAATACGGGGAGAACTCAGTTATCTTCGTGAGTACCATCTGTAAATACAACTTCATCATCCAGCTAACAAGCGACTCGGGGCTTAGATGTCCTTTGGTACTGTATACTGGCCCTCATCACAGGGATATGTCGAAGAGGCTATAGATGCCTTTATCGAGAAGAAGACCCCTTTTGTAAGACGCCACCAAATGGTTAGGAGCATTAACTTATCAAGCTTAGATCATCTGCTATGCATCATACCTAGCTGTTCTCTCCGATGAGATAATCCAAAAGATTCAATCATCCGGTATAGGACTTGTTTCTAAATGGGCCCCTCAGCAATACATATTGAACCATCTGGTGCGCTTAATGTAACGGCAAATTCCATCCAGCTATTCATATCGTGTATCTCGTAGGCTACCGGTTGGTTCATCTCTCACTGCGGGCACAACAGCATTATGGAATCTCTCGGAAGCGGCACGCCAGTGTAAGATTGCCCAAAGTCGCAAACATGAATTGATAAACTAACTTGGTTTTACAGTCTTTGCTGGCCATTCCACGCGGACCAGCCATTTGGAGCTGCCCATATTAGCGAAGACCTCAAGGTTGGAATTGAGTTGGTCGAGGTCAGGACTGGAGATACCGGTTTGAAGCCTCTAAAACGGAACGGACGTCAAGCTAGGGGAACACGGGAGGCTTTCGGAATCGAAATCAGGCAAGTTATCGATGATTCCCGTGGAGAGAAAGGAAGAGAGATACGCAAGAATGCTGGTGAGATGAAGGCGAAGTTTGCGAGCACTTGGACAGATGGTGGGATCAGCAAGAAGGAATTCCAAACCTTTTTAGCAAAACATAATTTCCTGTGACTTTCTGGAGCGTTAACTCTTTAGATGGGGCAAATATACCAGTTCTGTTGACACTGTTGCACAATAAATCAATGTTGCCTGTACCGTAAACATAATAAGGACAAAACAACTGTATGATTATTTCTGCACATGTCCACAGTTTGGGCTTCACGTCAACATGCTCCTTTGGCCTTCCCCAACAAATTTATCTGATTTGTAAAAATTAGTCTACCAGCAAACTGAATACAAAACTTTTAAGGACATGTTTTCCGTTTGCTGAATTCGTATTCACCATCAAAAAGATGCGAATCCAAGTATTACAGCAAAGAGATAAGAGTCCTCAAAAGAAGAGATCCCCCGACGACACAAGCCGGTAGTGCAGCAGCAAGGTCATCGCGTCCAAGGGGTGCAAGCAGAGCCCAAGGAACTGGGGCGGCAAAAATAAGATAACCATGAATGGAGCCGGTGGCTCCATAATAGTGGTTAAACTATTAAGAACAGATACTACACTTGATCTAAGCCAAAAGGCCAGAGTGGTAAGGATTCTAATTATTCGCACGTCTGTTATATAGTGGCGCATTTGCGCACGGACCAAGGGCGCTACTGAGTATTTAGTTCACGTGATAATTCTTTTCTGCGCTAACTTCCATCGTCGGGACTCGGGATATCCTTATTGGGTCATGTGGACGGCCAAGCTGGATGTGATAACCTTCCTGCTAGACCACTTACTCGAGTGAGTTCTCATTGAGAAGCTTATTTGAGTTTATCTAACATGTGTTTATTTATTTCTACACTACCAGTAGAAAGAACCAAGTCGTAATCACACTTTTGGCAGCTAAACGACGAATGAAAGAGGAAGTGTAGCAACCCCGTTTTCTGGAAAATGAGAGAATTTTGTTTTTCTAAAGACTCGACAAGCCATGATGTTTGTGAGCATAGAATTAGGTACTATAAATAATGTTCTATATGTGACAGGGACGGTGCTGGCAGTGAGCATAATGACGGCCAGGAGACCACAAGAAACAGTCGTTCTAGTTCCAAATGGGTCAAACTCGGGAGAATATGAGGGGAGACGAGGTCTTACAGATAATATATCTGCCCGTCCTGCAGCAGTGCTCTCGAAAATACAGGCATGTAATCGCCAAAGATAATCGCCCGAACCCCGTGTTTGAAGTTTACATGGTGGAGTGAATTTCTCATTAAACGCCAGGAAATAGCGAGAAAGATCATAGTGTCGTTTACCAACGGGATTACGCCGGCAGCAACGACGTAGGGTGACATATGCGAGATCATGCAGTAGCTCGTAGGGCCAATGGCCGTTCCCGTAACTCCTTGTGTTGTAGAGAAGCTCCCAGCCAGAACGGCAAGCCACATGAGAGCAAAAAAGGCTGAGATAAATTTGTTCCCTTCGTAAATAGCTCTTACTCGGATGAAGAACAGGACGGAGGTGATAGGAATGGCAATGGTGTTGAAGACGTTTAACGCCATCTCAAAACGAGCGCACCTGCCCACCGGGGCAGCTAAAAGAAACATTTAATTCATAGACAGTGAGAATTGGGATATGAGCAAACCGCGTACTTTGATAGATTGTGGCTGAAAGAACGTATCCTAATGTAGCCAATCTTCTATACATCAGAGGGTAGACACGGTCAGAAAATAAGAAGAACCAACCTTGACATTATGTAGACAATTGTTGGGAACCTCATTGGATACCTGCTTAGCAGGATATAGTCCGCTTTTATGTTGTTGATAACATCCCAAATAAAGACCTATTGCAAAATGTGTATAATTTTACGACGAAAAACGTTCGAATACTCACACCGCAGGATCCGACCACCATATACCCCGATATCACGACCTGGGACGCCACCTCAGGGAGAAGAAAAGCCATGGGCGTAAATGGGTTGAGAATTTGCGGCTCGGCAAGAGTAGCAGCTGTGGTGTTTGTCATTGTCTCATAAAATGCGCTGAATGTCCTCTTGACGTCCTCCAAGATGGGAGCGACGGAGTGGGATTGAACTCACGATGATCTGAAGAAGTTCCGACAACAATAACGCTCCCCAGTCTATATAACAAGCCAATCGATCCGATCAATAAGCAACGAGGTATACCTTTAGCTGACAGATCTATATCTGAACCAAAAGTCGTGCTCGGGTGAGTGGGCAAATCGCGCCGATTATATGGGAATCAGGTTTTACTTGGCAGGTCACAGTGCCAGTGGGAGACAACGAGGTTTCAGCGAGTGCTTCCACAGGCGCCCCAATTTTTAGCTTAGGATAATCGCGGCGGACTGCGCAGACATTTTTTTTGAATCAATTTATTAACATGCAAGAAGCAGTCCAGAGTGCTAAGACGCACGGGTGCAAAGAAGCACCGCCATACGCACTGCACAGACATTCAATGAAGCATGATGCAGACCTGGTAGGGATATAATCGACTGCATCCTATGCACCTGCAATCGCCTCAGGCTCCTAGTGCTTCAATGTAAAATCAGCGCGCATCGTGGGCGGGAAGGGCTCACCGCTTGTTGTTTTAATAATAACTTCTATTTATAAATACACATCCTCAGTTGAATGAGTATTGGCTGGCGATGCGAAGTCGTCCTTGATGATTTTGGGGGGTTTGTGAAGCCGATTTCGAACAACGTTGAAGTCATGTAATGAACCATTATAATTAGGGACTATGTACAGATACTTGAGGGTCGAATGTGAGAGGAAGGGTCTGAGTGACGTTGACAGTCGATATCCCGTTTTCGGGGAAGATGCCAAACTTCGTCTTTCTAAAAACATGGCCGGCCATAATATTCATGAGCATAATATTTGGCGCCACAAACGATGTCCTAAATGTAACTTGGATGCCTGGAATGAAGAGCATAACCAAGGCCAAAAGCCCAGTAGAAATAGTTGTTCTAAGAATAAATATCTTGAGTACGATTCAAACAATATGGGAATCAAAAAAGCTTACAGATAATAGATTTGTCCATCCTGCAACAATGCTCTTGAGAAAGCAGGCATGTGATCACCAAAGATCATTGCCTGAATACTGTGCCAGATGATTACATCTTGAACCGAATTGTTCGCCAGCTTCCAGGATATTGCAAGAAAGACCAGGGTGTCGTGCACGAGAGGGACTACAACATCGAGTGCAATGTAAGGTGATATGGTGTCAGTACTGCAGTACCTCGTATATGTACGTTGCCCCTTATTTGACCCGGGTTGCGGTCCAAGTCCGTGGATGGATGCTAAGAAGCTTACCACCAACAGCAGCCACATGAATGCAAAAAATGCTCTGACATATTTGTTCCATGCGTATATCGCCGTCACACGGAAGATAAAAAGGAGGGATGTGGCAGAAATGGCAATAGTCATCAGGATGTATACTCCCAACAGAGATCGGGAGCATCTTCCTATAGGTGCTGCTAAAATAATAGGAATCAATGCCACACAAAAAAATGATGTAACGGAGATGAAAATTTACTGTTATATATAGTGGCCATAAGAATATATGCGAGCGTTGATAACCTGCATTGCTTCAGATAGAGAGGGAGGAAGATTATACTAGACTACCAACCTTGAGACTATGTACACAATTGTCGAAGACTTGATTCGATATTTGAAGAGCAATGTATAATCGTTCTTCAGATTGCTTAGGAAGTCCCAAATAATGACCTATTAACCGATTAATACACCTGGACAAAGGGACAAATTTCTACGCTCACAGAACTGCATCCAGCCAGCACATACCTCGTGAGTAGTGTCTCAGAGCCCTGATCTAGGAGAACATATGGAATTCCTGTGGTATTTGTCATTTATACCAAGAAGCTGGGGCGTCTGAAAATATGAGAACAATATTATGGAGGTCAACGGAGCTGAATTTATAGTTTGCGTTCATATAGCAACGAAGGCCGCTCGTTTACAACATCAATCTGAGGATAGTGTAATATAAATCTTATCCTTACAGTAAGCCTTTGAATCAATCAATCATGATTGCCGAAATCCGCCCCAGCGGGGACAGCATATAAACTAGTTTTAATTATGCGGCGAATAGTAAGTAGTACGACTAGTGGGGAAGTTTCAACACGACATGCGTGCGGCACGGAGTCCGGTCTCGGCGCTAGATGGGGACTGATATCTTTGCGGAACTTACTAGGCGCCGGCACGGCGTGTGAGTGAGGCCCGGACTTCTTTTCATCCCTCATTCTACGTGGACGAGGAGCATCAGCTTGAATTTGATTGCTCCCTCATTCTACGTGGGCAAGGAGCATCAGCTTGAATTTGATTGCCATCAAATCTTAGTGAAGCCCAGCAGCCTGCCAAAATCGCAAGGGAGTCCCCTAGCTTGATTATTAAAAGTTCAATTCCCCTTATGGAATAATGTCAATACACTTAAATAATACCTAAAGAGTGCCCCAAAAGCTTGCCAACAAACACTGTACTGACATATACGATATGCTAATTTCGTTTGATTGAATTTTTAACGATGTAACGACTTTGTCAGTACAGCGAAAGGAGAATCTTAATATCCAATTCTCCCTAAACTTTGAGATAGCGTATATAGCATGTATTTTGACGAAAAATAGGGACCAAAATTGTATTTATTGAACTGCGAGGCACTGTTTCTCCGTTCATTTATTACCCGATTTGACCAGGAATGTCACACAAAATAACAGCAAATGCAGCCTATTGCAGAGACGACGGGCCCGCAACGCTAGTTTACGGTTGGCGATTACAATAATCACATTTAATCAAATCAAAGTCACTAATTCCGGCGCATCGGAAAGAAAATCGGGCACACATGACTTGACCCTGGCTGACGTAGTGGTATTCGTACCAGTAATATGCAAGGTGAGTTCATTCTATGCTCGTAGTAAGATATATGATATATCTATGTACTCAGTGACTTCAAAACGCTTTATGTATCAAGTTGTGATCATCATGCACTGTATAACTCGGACAAAACTCGAAATCCGTTCTTAGAACTTTCACTCAACTTGATTACTTGACGACAACTACTAATAAATTCCAAGCATTCTATAATATAAACTCGATTTAATATCCCGGAATGTATTTGGAGAGCTATCTGTTGCGTTACCTACGCATTCCTAATGTGAACAAGTTCTTGTGGAGAACGTTACATAGCTCGAAAATGAAATGGTAATCTACGGACTCATTGCCCTTAAATGGAGGCGATGGACTGCCAAAGGGTAAATGTGCCTCACCATAAATATTTTCTCGCCGTATAATCGGACTTCAAGGAGAGCTCCCTTGGAGCACAGCTCGTGGGAGGGATCAAATTCAAGCCAGTGCTGCTCATCCATCGTACATTCTGAAGCTGGGTCAGCATTACCTTCACAAGTGTAGAGTACCGAACAAGTGCATCCCTAGTCCACCTTTCAATGACAACTTTCGAGGTGTTTTTCCTAATACTGAAATAGGTCCTGTATTACGGAATCTACGGATCGAGTTTCCGATACTCCCAAAGACACCGACATTGAGTAAAAAACTTGAAGGTCTGCGGTAGCAATTTATTTTTAGATGATAGCTATTTTAGGGTTTACTACTGTCAAAGGCAACTGCCCAAAGCTACAAACAATTAAATTGAGTCATTTCCGTGTCAGACGCGCCAATTTACTGAGTTTAAATTTGTGTAGTCATGAATCGGCGTATCGACATTCACACAGGCTGTGCTTGCACATTTGTTTTAAGGTAAGTACCATGCTAATTTAAGGGGTGATTTGCCTTAAACAGTAATGAAGACGCAGCCGAATAAATTCATTGAAACGAGCCCAATTACTGATTAGCACTCGCGTAAAAATGAATTTTCCGATGTCGAAAAATCGATTGTAAGTTTCAATTATTCCAACTCAAAAACTATTTATCAAGTTTGAACAACTGATATTTTCGATTGATTTTTTGAGGCACAAGGAATCCATTTTGTGCGTAGGTCTCATCTAAGTTAAGCAATTGACTCCGCAGAAAAAGTGAGAATATCTCTGTCGGAAACAGTGCATGGCGGCCGGTCGCAGTTTGCATATATCAACTAATTACAGCCTAAATGTGGGATTGAAAGGACCCTCCAAATTCATCTGCATTTGCTGACCGATTTTGTGAGCGGTTGGTGAGCGACGGAATTAGTGGTGATTATGTGGGGAGGTACGGGATACTAGATCAGAGGAAGGGAAGGGACATTGACTGTCGATATGTTGTTTTCAGGGAAAATGCCAAATCCGGTCTTTCTAAATATGTGACAAGCTAAGATATTCTTGAAGGTAGTGTTTGGCACCAGAAGTTATGTCTTAAGTGTAACTGCGACGCTTGGAATGCAGAGCATAACGGCCCCTATGAGACCAGTAGAGATATCACCGATTCGCCTACAGAGAATAAATGCTCTCAATGAATGGCATAAAGACCAATAATAATGCTAAATTTGACAGCTATATGGAACAACTTGACGTTGATTAATTTATATACTGCTCAAGTTTCGGACTGGTTATGGGGAGAATAATGAGGGCTGGATTCGGAAAACCGATGAGACGAGGTCCCATGCACAAAATGTAGTCGTGGCACTCTTATAATTACAAAGTCAAGTTCGCTGGCCTGGCTCAACATATCGAACAATGGCGGAGATTTTTTGCGCTGTGAACGGCGAAGTATCCCGCGCCCCGGCCGCTTGGTCGTCCAAACTGAGAGGAAAGAGAACGCGTACTATGTTCAGCATCCGGTGCTTCACTTTCCAACCACGAAACTCTTCATCCGCCTTTCCCATTCAGTGGTACTGGCATAGACTGATATCCAGAGGACATGGGGCCCGTTCTAACGTAGGGCCCGACCATGACCTCTCCACAAGACCACTGGGTTATGGGCCGCAAGCTCAGACCCCTACCTCGTCGAGTACAGAGGGCTCAACAAGCCATCGCCAGTGCCCCTGAATCAGCAACTGCCGGACCCAGCGACACATCCACTCCTGATTTAATCCAAACCAGCCCCAGGATCTTCATTGATATTACCAACACCACCCTCCCCAACCCTTCTGACACCAACAACAGTAGGGTTAGTACAGATGCAGACGCCAATCCATGCACCCCACACGTGCTCATCCAACATGAGGAGCGCAAGATCTTTGCAAAGATTGATCCCAACGTCTGCCCAACGGGGAACGATACAAGCCTGGAGCCACTGGACATTGCAGACGGACAAATATTAGTCGATAAGGAAGATGATGAGGATGAGGATAGCAACGTGAATGAGGACAGCGACGAGAATGAGGACAGCGACGAGGATGAGGACAGTGACGAGGATGAGGACAGTGACGAGGATGAGGACAGCAACGAGGATGAGGACAGCAACGAGGATGAGGACAGCGACGAGGATGAGGACAGTCGTGGGCATGAGGCCGATAGTGACGATGACGATGACGATGATGAGATTGAGGACAATACTGGCGACGACAGAGTTGGGAATCAGACTCCGCACAAGACTTGGAAGACGCTGAAGATAGCGCATCGAATGAAATGGGTGAAGAAAGCGCGCTGCTTGCTCTGAATCCACGGTTGCAGGCACATCACGCAATCTTGCCGCCCCACGTATTTCGGAGAGTGGAAACAGAACAGCCACGCATTCGCGATGTACCTGGGACTGTGGCAGCAGGACAGGTTCTCCTTCTAATCACCAACCCAAAATTTATCAGGTGATGATGGAGCCACAGGTTTAGAGGGTATGTCTGTCATTATTTCAAGCGAGGAAAAGGAGAGCCCAGCAACAGCGTCCACAGAACATGGGCTGTGGGTCCTGAAATGCTACGACCCAAGGAGGCAAGGGTCAGGCTATGAGTTTGCGCAGCAGAGGCTGCAGGGGATGCTTCAGATTGAAGCAGAGCGGCGCGCATATTCGCGCATTGGGGCCATGACTAAGGCTGAGGAGGGGGGCACACAGTTTCTTATGTGGATGGGCGCAAGCCTAACCATACAAGACAGTGGCTATTTTGGGATTTTAATGGTAAGTATCATTTTCTTGAAGCCCAACCTTCATTAACAAGAATGCACTGTATGATTTCCACAGCCTAGAATGAGGACTGACCTAGAAGAGTGGCTGAAGGTTGTTCCTGCACCTCCACAAGAAGCAACACGCCAGATAACTGCCCAATGTGTACGTATCAGTTCTACTCTTGTGCGAGGTTTTAACTTTTGCTGATCGCCATGAACTTCTTCATACAGATTGTGGGTCTCGCGACTCTTTATAGCATTGAAATTATCCACGCCGACATCAAACCGGCGAACATCTTTCTCGATTTTAGCATGAATGTGAAGATCGGGGACTTCGGTCTGAGCCGATTTTCAAACAAGCAGGGGCCACACTGAAGGCCACTGTTGTATATGGGTCGAGTGAGTGGAAACAGAGGAGTATATGGCACCTAAGGTGTGTGCCCAAACGCCATGGTATAGCTACCAGGCGGATTACTGGTCGTTGGGGGTGGTGTTTTTGGAAATGTCGGTAGGGAACGACAAGGTACGCGTCGCTTTGTTTTGACACGTTGATCTAATTTCTTCTTTCGGGTTTATGGTATAGTTCCTCAAGATTTTGAGCAAGGCGCGAATGCCAAAGTGGGCCAAGAAGCATGCGAGCTCTGCCGAAAGGAGTTCCTATTGCCCTCAGCAGTCGTGGTTGCTGGATGAGTCGGATTTAAGGGGTCCTTGTGGGGTGAGTTGTTCAAAATTATATTTCAGCAACTTATATGGATGACTGATACTATCTCCGTTTCATTAACAGCTCCTAGATCCCTGCCCCAGGGGCCGTATGGGGATCGAGCACCTGTTGTTGACTGAGAGCTATTTTGAAGTCAATAGCGTAGTAGGCTCAGAGTTCCGTGGAATCTGCCAGAAAGGGCAGTATCACAGCTTGGAGTTATTTTCGCTCGCATTGATTTTCTTCTTGATATTACAGCCCTGGCAAGACCTACAAGTGAGGTCTCGGAGGAGCAAGCTTACGAAGAGCCTGACATCCTCCTATCGGAATTATCGGAAAAGTGGAGATCCATGGAGGTGGATCAATCCACTACTTTTCGAAGGAGATGCATAATCGTTTTGATTATGTCTCGTTGAGTGTCTGACAGTTTTTTGTACCTATCCTTATTATATAGTAGTATTTATGTTGGATCTGTACGTTTTAAAGCCTGTACTTATAAATGTTATCTTTTACAATGTTTCTCTATTCGAAGGATGTGACAGATGCAGCCAGCCAATAATAGTTTGCACAAGGATTGAGGTCCTCAGGGGGGCATGAGACTTTGGGCAAATACCAAATGCAAGACTAGCAAGTTGAAAGCAGTCCCATCAAATTGACCAGTGCGCAGGTGTCAATGAAAATGGCCCCCGAATTTTTTTTGTCATTGGTATCAATTCTAGACGGATAAAGATGCGATAAGGGAAGAAATGCTGTATATATAGAGACAGAAATGAAAAAAAAATGAAAGCAGCATTAAATATACATCCAGTGAACGATAAATTAAAAAAGATTGGCTCAAAGAGATCAACTGTCTGGCAGATTCCAAGCGTACGCTTTCCCGGTTTCTTCTCCGTGGTACAAGGTCTCGCTATCAATAACGCGAAGAAAGTCAGTCCAACAGATATCAGACAAAAGACGTATTGACTTGCCCCAAGAACTTGAGTGCGGTCACAGCAGGCGGACGGTTATGCCCCACCATCCTCACTTTCATCGTGCGTATCGTCAAGAACTCCCATTGCGCCTTTTCTCCCTCCGGAGTACCATCGGCCGTCCATGTTCGCAAAGTAATAGAGCCATCCGGACCGCCAGTCGCAAGAACACCGAGATGTGAATATTCCCGCTCATGGAATGTCATCGAGGTGATTGTAGGGACCAAGGCGGAGAAAGAAGATGTTTTCGTCAAGTCCAACGTTGTGATGTGTCGCCCATTGACGGTATGTAGGCATAGCTTGAGACGCGAGCACGTTGCAATGTATCCCTATGGTTAATGTCGTTAGTTTACCTTTTCCCAAAAATAGGACGAAGAATAACACGACATACAGTGCTCTCATTGATGGCAACGAGGTTAACCGCCGCCGACTCCCCAGCTTCGCCATGCCATATCGACCGCACGTATACACCTCGATTGAGGTCCCACAAGGCCGCACTGCCATCCTTTGACCCACTAACGACCAAAGACCACGCTCTTGACGCGGCAACGCATGTCACCTCGTCCGTATGAACCCGCATGATATGCGACAGCGTGACCCTCATCCCACTTTGCGCCCCGTTCGCATGCGGCCCGCGGCTGACCTTCCACAACCGCACGGTATAGTCACTCGAGCCCGTGACAAGACTCGCTGAGTCCGCAAAAGCAGCACAGTTGCAAAAGGCGTTCTCAATAACCTGCACGATTCTGTGGTCAACAACGACACGCAGCTCCGCCGACCTAGATCGCCATTCAACGTATTCGTGAGGAAACTGAGGAAGAGAGAGGATGCCTTCTGCGCATGGCGTTATTTTCTCGCTAACGATATCTGGCACGAGTTCTCGGACTGGTGTTGTTGGTCCCAGGTCTGCTCAGCAATGGTCAGATCTCGACTATCTGAAACGCGATATATGGAACTCTTACCTTTGAAACATCGAACATTTTGAGTAAGCAGGTGTGGATCTTCTTCTACTCCATGAAGTGTACCGATAGGCAAGCTGTGTAGACCATGATGATATCGTTCAGGGTGAGGGGTTGTGAAGATTTTCCGAGGAGTTTGTCCGACTAGAAATCAAGATTAGAAGTAAAACTACAAAAAGGTGTGCCATAGACATACAGTTATGAATGATTCCAACGGTGGCCTCTCGTTCGAGATCGTCTTTGATGGCATCGAGATCTATGCAGAAGGTCAGCATCTAAGAGGACAAGCTTTTGATATTAGCAAACCTATAGAGCCTTCGTATGATAATGGGTGAAAAACATTCAAGGATTCGGGATTTCGTTGATTACACCCCCAAATTAAATCAATCCAAGCAGGAAGATGCTCGCTAACCACAGCGCTTTCAAGGGCCTACAGACAAACATAGCACATTCAGGACCGATCGGACCTGATCGAACAATATTTCATTTACCTTTCTGTTGAGTGTAATGAACAACAGTGGATCTTGACGTGCCCAAGGGGGTAGCTTAACATCATGGATCTTTTCGCCAGTCTGCTGAAGAATACCGAAGTCGTGATTCGCAGAATTTTCGAGGAATCTGGAGAGTAGAATGTCAAGTTTTGATAAGAGGTGTCTGTGAATGGAGACTTACTCCGGACATGTGAAAAACTCCGGGATAAGTTCTCTCACATCTCCTCGTACGTCATGCGCAGCGGACTCATAAGCACGAGGCAAATCACTACAGCATTTTCAGAGGCTTGTCTGCAGAAGTTCGCCTGAACAAAACGTACCTAAAGAGTCGATCAGGCAAATCCCAGTCTCCACCTTGCAGAGTCTTGAACATATTCGTAAACGGTGCAAGACGTATCATGAAGTGGCAAACGATCATGGACGAGCTGAAGTGGGTTCCATAATGGAACGGATCCTCTCCAACACTCTCCAGGTTGCTGTATCTCGTTTCCGCTGCTTGTTGTCGGGCAGGCGTTAATGCTCCCATGGGCTTTGTCAGGCTGGAAAGGCGGGTGGTTATATGCAATCAGACTGTTGTAGTGATAGAAACTAAGGAAGACACACTCTCTGTACGATTCGGCATTGTTCAAATCTAAGATTTTGGATGTATAATCGCTAAGGACCCATGCTAATAAGACGAACATGAGTCTGGCGTAGTCTGGCGTAGAAGACCTGCATGAATAAAACTCACGAAATACGGGATACTGAGTAGCATCGCTGGGCGTTCGACCTGATATTTGATTCAGAATACTTAGATAGGCAAACTAAACAGATTCTTTAGTCAGTAGTTACCTTAAACAAAAAGGAAAAGCCACAAACATTGCTAATTTCCCTAGCCTGCCACTTTCTCGTAGCCGTTGACAGCTCGTCAGACCTGAACCCAGACAGCACCCTTGAACCCATCTTTCCAAACATCGGCGTTCGCTGCGTTTGGGGGGCAGGCCCTGGTGTTAGACCAATTTCCGAGTATGGCCTACCCACGATTGTGGAAAGACGATGCTCCAGGTCGGATCGCCGCTTCTTGTCTAGGAAGACAATGAGCAAGGATCGACTGTCTTTGAAGTATATTTCTAATCTAAAAAAACAATGGCTTCAGACTTTGAGATGGATCGCATAAAATGGAATGGTTTACGCGACGTCGCGGAACAAAAACTTCTTGTCGCTGCATGTGGTAATTTGCGAGTGTGCCCTAGATATACCTAAGTCGCTGATTAATTCTTAACGCTGGATCGACACACCATCGTTGCGCGCGCTGAGGACCATCGAGTTCGACAATGCTCCCAGGGATAAAAAGTAGTCGTTTAGGGGCGTCATGCGCGTCGATGACCTCTCCGTCTTCGTTCTCGACGACACCATCAAGCATATATATGTGAGTGCGGCCAAGGATCAAAAGACCCGCTGTGTGAGGAGTAGTTGGTATCACATCGAGAGTGACAGACGCAAATGATTACTGACGTGATGAGTCAACCCCGTCAATCCGTGCAACTGTAGCAACGGCCTCGATAACATCCCCTGGCTCAAGCTCATGCCGAATCCTTCTCAACTTATCGTCCACAATTTCTTCTGCCAGGTCTTGTCGTTCTAAATAGAAACCATCAGCTGCTGGATTCTGATAGAAAGAAGGAGAACCTACCGTCCATCTCTGTAGCAGAAATCTCATATGTCTCTGCCCATGGCGGCACTTCAACTTGCATGATAGAAGATGTGTCTGGCTCAGGTGGATTAACACCTCGCGTGATTTCCTCGAGAGCATCCACTCGCGAACTTGGACTATTGTCGGTTTGAGACTCGAGTTTTTTCCTGATCTCTGTGTTAGAGTATTGTCGAAAAAGATAATGAAGTATAAATACCTGATCCGATGAGGTCCTTCAGTTTCATCCAGTCTCCAAAGGATCGGCTCATGATGAGGCCAAAGCCCTCTTTCTGACGTTAGCAGATAGGTCCACTCGGTCAACCTTGAGACTTGACGCCTATGTTCGCGCCTGTATATCATATCTGTCAGGTTCATTAACTTGAGGCACAGACACGAAATGGCTTACATGTCCAACACAGTCTTTCGTATCCTCTTTCTCTCCGACACCTGCACCGTCTTCCTCCATTCAGTCATACGATTGATGGTCCGAATAACTGATCTCTCTCCGACTTGGATGCTGAATCTCGCAGACGCGATCCGTTGCCGAACAGATCGATTATCCACAACTAGGCCAGGATCGATCATAGTAGTCATCGCGTTGGGGTTAGAAATCACTTCGGCAGATTGTATGTTGTCTAAAATCTACCCATCCGTCCATAACGTCAGACAATTGATTACAGAAATAATTCATGAACAGCAACACACCTCACGTTTTTGGCCACCACCAACGGAGTTGTCCAAAGCAAGTGCCAATCCAAAGTGCGTTAATTTCTCCAATATCCGGATATTCCAGCCATTGATGTAGTTAGCCTTTGATAGTTTTGCGACCATTGCTTTGTATGCATCGATGAAAAGTTGCGTGGTTTGCTGCGACTCAAAGATGTGTCGGAATGTGGAGCTTGACGCGTGTAACGTTAGCAGCTCTTCAATGAGCATCTCCATCGTAGTTTCTGTCGACCAAGATAGATTGGAAGATGCTGTAAAGATTCTGTAAGTAAAAAAAAAAAAGGGATTCGAAAAACGAAGATGGTACCTTCGCTATCATCAGAAATGTGACAATTGTTCGCCACAGAAATCAACCCTGTCCGCAATGCCGAGATGATTGTTGGTAAGATATGCGTACATGACACAGTGGTGCTATTCGTCCGATCTTTCTCCTCTCTCCTCGTGGCGGAGGTAGGTGTGGTAGCCTGGCTCCCTTCTGCAGAAGGTCTGGTGTTGATTCTCCCTAAGAGCAGGTCAAACGCCGCCTTGTTCACAGCTGGATCCCATACATTTGGCAAAACTGTTTTTAGTACACTCCATCCAGACACCAGCTCAAACTTCCTGCTGAACGAATTAGATACGCGGATGCTGATGGAGATCATGTTCAGAATCTGCGCGGCCACGTGTGACGACGGTCGATCGCCCAGGAGAAGAAGTAGAATCCGCGTCATTGGCAGCGCTGTTGTGAATTTTGTGTAATATGGCTGCGCCCCGATGATTTGAACCAGGAGGGCTAGAACATGTTCAGCTTTTTCGCGCGGAGGCACTTTGAATTCGAATCTCGAAATAACGGAATGTGGCGACCCTTCGCCGCTATTGGCTGATAATAAATACTGTTAGACCGAGAACTCGTATGAATTCCCAGTGACAAGGATTCCACTCACTTTCATGCAGATTAGCAGCAAGAAACGCAACAACCGCCTTGATATCTTCCTTCACAAACCCACCAGGAGCCTTTAATGTCGAACCTAAAGTCTGCACAAGTTGCGCCAGCATACCGGGCCCCATATCGTTCGTCGGCGCAAGTCCATTCTGATCAGACAGGCTGCTGTACCAATCTGCCTGGAGAGCGAACAATATCTTCCGAATGAGACCCATCTTGCTCAGCCTTTGTTTCCAATTGAAGGCCTTATACCGGCTTAATTCAAGTAAAGTCGCGAATTGTTCCAAATGGGCGCGTTGGATCTCTGCACGGGTTCGTGACCAGAGAGAGAAGTCGAGGGCCAGTGCGCGATACGCAAGAGGATTGACGACGGTCGATTGTCTGAAAAGGAGTGCCTTTTATTAACAAATTTCCAAGCCGTGATTGGATAAGAAATGTCAGATATATACTTACTCGGGCGAGTTGAAGTTAATCCCAAGGAACTCGAATAGAGTTTCAAAGGCGGTGAGGTTGATTAAATGCGCTTTAGTGCGCAGAATATCACCTAGAATCTCGTAACCACCTGCAAAACGCGCGGGTTAAATACACGAAAGAAGATATGTGAAGAGATAGAGACCAACGTAGTCTTTCCATGTCTTCTGAATTTTGCCAGCTATTCTTCAGCCCATCTGTCAGTATCGACAGCGTACGCGATATTTCATGAGAAGTCTAAACAATTAAAAACAATTACTTTGAAGACGCAAAATTGAAAGAGGTAAGGAACTCACGGACGCAAACTGGACAAGCCTCAACCCAACAGCAGCTCCTCCGATCTTCCACAGCGCAACATCTAAGCTCTCCGCCTTAACCACAAAGACGTCGCCCATCAATTTCGCATCTGATCCGCCTTTCCTGCTTTTCACACCGATGCCCAACCCAACATCCACACCCACCGCGTCTCTAACCGTCACATCTGCATCGCCGTCAACGCCCCATTCGAACTCGTCCGATGCAACTACAAAAACAAGCGACTCTTCCTTGAGACCCATGGCGGGCATGCCTTCCCGTAGCGCCTTGACGATGGGGGTTTGCACACTCTTGCCTTTAGCCCCACCGATGTCGTGCGGACTGCGAATGAAGGCTGGCCCAGAGGCAGTGGATGATGAGCTGAGAAACATATTGAGAGAGGTCGACGCTTCGTATGTGAGGAATTTGACGAGCTCGCGGTCTTGGAAGGAGCCTGTATATCGGGGACCAAGGTGATGGATAAGACGAGGTAGGTCATCAGCTACATTAATGTCTTACGATCAGTACATAGGTAACAAAAAAGAAGAAACACCATGCTCACCTAGAGGTAATCCTAGTAGGTAGGCAGATGCAAGACACCAGCTCATTGACGAGCCTTTGTCCTTCTGAGCATTGGCATCCCCGATTGTATACCGTATGCCAGAGTTGGCGCCATACCCCGAGAATAGTTCTGAGCGTGGATATGTCAGATTTTGTCCCTCAACAAATGCTCCGTCAATGTACATTCCTGAATCAAGACATTGGTCAACAAAAACACGCTCATGATGCCAGTTGGAGGTAACGTACTCAAGTTAGGGTTTCCGCCTTTGCGCTGATACCATACAAACGCGAGATGAGTCCATCTACCTTTCTTCAGCTTGGCAGCGGGAAAGATGAGTTCCTCGTCAGGAGTTGCGCTGCTCCAGACCGATAGTTTCCCATCCGGCCGAAGAACAATTTTGAGATGCGTACGAATGGGTAGAGAAGTCACAACTCGGTGCAAAGACGTAGATGAAGGTGGCGGAGAAGGAGATGAAGCCGCAAATAGCGTATATGGAGTTGAAGGCAACGTGGATGGGAAGAACCACAACTAAGCCAATGTCAGACTATTGTCACATTCAGGTGAATAGATCAACTCACCAAGAAAGTCAGACCCTCCTTCGGCAAAGTTTTCCATTTATTAGTGTCGGAGTCTCCTAGAACAACTGCGGCGGCGCCTTCCATTGAAAAATGCTCGACCCAACGACTCTTCATCCCAAAGCGAACGACGTCCAGAATCTCGGGGTCGAGCTTCTCGTCAACGATCGCGGCCTCAAAAAGACCGCGCGCCTCTGTCGTAGTGGCCCCCATTTCAAGCAAGCGTCGTAGAAGTTTCTGTAAAATATGCCTCTCCTTGTCTCTACTCTCCCCATCCTTCTTGGCTGCTCGGAATCTTCTGAACACATCTCCGACGATGCCCAAGCTGGAAAGAACGCCTGCATTCCGATGACTGACCCCGAATAGACCTTCGAATAGTTTGTACAGCGCATAACGTCCCACATCATTTAATGTTTCGGGTTCTGCGAGGTTCCATAAGATGTGCAACGCCCCTGCGTGTCTAATGGTCCCGACAACTTGCTTGACCCTTTCATCGACGGCTTCGACGTTCTGCTCCTGTAAATCCGTAAAATATTCAACGAATAGAGGTGAAAAGTCCGAAAGTGAAAGAGCGAGAAACAAGGATAGGACGTGTAGATGCAACAGGCCAGCGTCGTCCGCCTTGGTCGGAACACTTTGAAGAGCCAGTTTCAGAGATTCATACCCCACTTTCGTCTATGAATGACAGGATCTATCAGTGAAATCCCAATGTTCACTGTAGTACAACGTACCCGAAAATACACCTCGTTTTCCGGAGAACCCTTCATAGCTTCCCCCAAGACGGTAAACACCCGCGTTATACACTCCCGCCTGATCTCGTCCAGGGGCTCAATAAGCTGGACAGGGCCCACTGGTACCAGGTCGGACGAAGGAGTATCCTTTGCGGGCACGCTTAGCGAAGCAAGGACACTCATGAGAGAAAGGAAACCATCCATTTCCCTGAATATATCTTTCGTGCATGCATCTTGTTCCATAATCCTAAGCATTTCACTCAGAATCTGTACATTTCGATTAAGTAAGACAATGACACTAGAGCGCGAACAGAACGCACCTCCATCCGCCCTCGCAACCCGTCCTCCGAAGCCTCCGCCCCGCGCACCTTCATCTCTTCCACCGAATTACGCATGAGCTCAATCAACACATCTCTGGCAAATTCCTCTGGTGTGATATCCTGCTCCGGTGTGAGACTTGCGCTGAAGCTCCCAAACCCTCCCGACGACGCAAATGAGGCGTTGCCCGGCGAGGTCAGACTGTACGCCGACCGCGGCGGCGACGTGGGTTGCTCAGTGCCATTCCCAGGAAACGTAGGTGAGCGCGGCGATAGATCAAAGCGCGAACGCAGCGGCGAAAGCAAGGTTTGGAACATAATATGTGTCGTTAGTTGTAGTTTGTGTCGTGGAGGTGATATATCATGGTGAATCTTTAAAGTCCCCTGTCTCTGCTCTGTTCGCTGTCCCGCGAGTCGAGTACAAGTCGAATAGAAAAGTGTTGGCTGGCCGGAGTTTGACTGGCGGTTTGATATCAAGAAAGTGACAAGAGGGGTCGTGTCTCGGCTATCAGCTGACAACTTTGACAACGACCACGACCACCAACGACCCCAATCAAGCACAACCATCGCTCTCGGTGTATTTTGTCTCTCTGAATTATACAACACCCATTCTACTTTGGTTACTTACTATCTATCAAAAGTCTGACTCAAGAAGCGGGAGATCAGCGAATATCCCGACACCCATTATTTTGCCGCAAAGAACTCCGAGACAGCTTGTGCTACCTATACTAAGCACCTCAATGGCTTGCTGGAACGAAGTGTCGCGAATCCGGTGAGCCATCCTGGTGTAACCTACGGCGGAGGATAAACTCTTCAATAAGATCTGACAACGATACAGTGGTACGAAGTCCTTTTGTCCAGAGTCTGCAGTCGTAGAGCAGAGCAGCGCATATGCCAGACGACCAGACACCTGCCTTTCGCCTTTAATAACCAAGTCGACCCTCGAGCGCCTCTACCCATTCCTCTGCATACTGGAGCTATCTGATTGACGCTTGCTCCTCATGGACCATTGCAACTGTGGCGTCAAGTGCATCAAGCTGACTGCATCTTTTCGACGAAGTTGGAGTCGAATTCTTTAACAGCTATCTTGTTATTAATTAACGAAACCTTCCGTGGTCCTCAGTCGATGCATCGATTTGAAGATGTTGTGATGAGTAATCGCGTATATGCTTTCTCTGGCGCCTTGATCCGTGTCTTAGATTGAAGTCCAAACCGCTCGCGCCTCGACGGTCCTCGCTCTTCAATCGTTTTCTTGCTACGAAGACGGTAACTCATGGAAATATGTATCACTTGCCAGTGTTTACATACTCCTTTCTTACAAAGCCAGAGTGGCATACCTATGCGGCGTAGTCGAAAATAGTGAATACTCCATTTACTTGAGGTCTCAACGTACGTCTTTTTGACACATCGGATCGGTGTCGAGTGATCCAGTGAGCAGCTATCTTTAAATTGTCAGTCATGAACGAAACCTTCCGTGATCCTCAATCGATGCATTGATTTGAAGATGCTGTGTTGAGTAGCAGTGAGTATCTTTCTCTAGCACGCTAATCCTGTCTTTGATTGAACGAGATGGCTTGCCCCTCGAAGCTTTACTCGTCGTGGAAAATATGCGTTACTCTGATTTTGGAAAACGGATGTGATACATTTATGCTACGTATGTACAGATGGATTATGAATTACAGTATAGCCCTACAAAATAGAAAAGAAATAATGATAACATGGAATTCAATTTCGAGCCTTAAAGATTGTCTGACGGATCAATCCATCTCCAAGGACGCTCGCCATCCGATGGCTCGGACGTGTAGATAACAGGTGGCCTTTCACCCTCCGGGCTTCGCCAGACCTCATCCAATTTCCTACTCAACGCTAAACATTGAAAAGAAGTGAACTTGAGCAGACATTCCATATGGAAGAAAATGTGGGAGATGTACCTTTCTCTCGGATACCATGGAACTCTGAGGCCCCTCCTTCAACTTCAAAGTACCTGTGCGTCAACAGATGTTCTATTCCAAAGCGACTATGGGGGAACGGATCCAGAAGCTGAGCGAGAAGAGAATCGAATCAGTCATTACAGAAACTACAAGTGAAAGATTGACTGCCTCACCCCGCACAATACCTCCAAATCCGGCTCTTCGATAATCCTCTTTGCCAGATGTACAAAGTACTCCCTCCGTTTCTCCGCAGTCTTGTGCCCTTGTGCCCATATCGGCAGCAGCTCTTTACCCAACGTCTCCAGGAACTAAGAACATCAACCCAAAAGAAGGAATTAGATCAATTTGTCAAAACAAAGCGATGAAATTTGCACGCACCTCGTCGCTTGACTCGGTTCCCACCACCATTTCTAAAAACACCACCCCCAACGACCAGTAGTCCGCCTGGTAGCTATACTGGGGGGGTTCTGTGCACACCTCGGGCGCCATGTAACCGTTGGTGCCAACTTGGTCCTGGCCATACGCAACTGAGGCCTTGAGTGGCCTCTGCTTCTCAGAGAGACAGCTGAGGCCGAAGTCTCCGATTTTTACGTTCGTGCGAGCATCAAGGAAGATATTCGCAGGCTTGATATCGGCGTGAATTACACCGATACTATGGAGGGTCGCGAGACCCACGACCTGTATAACGAAATTATGGTTATAAGCAAAGGTAAGAACACAAATAGGAGCGAAATGGAAACTTACACACTGTGCTATTATTCGGCGCGTCTCCACTCTGGGAAGGGACATATCATCCAGTACACTGCCCAGATCTGTAGACATAGCTGGCTATATGCACAATATCATTGATGCACGTCAACAAATGCGGATGTAAGACAGCCAATTAAAATGATACACACCATGAGAAGGCCTACCCTCTCGTCAAAAAAAGTTTCAACTCTGAAGGTGAGGGCTGCCTTTATGCGCATCAGAAACTCTGACCCCGCTTCGCTCAACGGGATAGTAGCGATGCGCGCGTACACCTCGCGCTCGGTGTTCATCTGCAATCTTCCCCAGAAATTCAATCTGTATGGCTTGTAGTGCTTGATTACCCACGCTGTACCGTTGACAGTTGGCCGGGCTTTCTCAAAAATGCCTTCATTTCCGTCCTCCAGAGTCTGTCCAATCAAATGTACAATGTTGATCTCTGACTTTCCGTTCCCTCCAGACACTGGAGCAACCTTGGCGAAAGCCAAGGTCTGCCCCGTCCTCGCATTACGTTCCAACCTCCGAACTCCCGCCCCTCGGAAGACATGAAGCGGCAGGATGGTGCTATATTCTCGCAGCCGCGGGTCTAGTCTCTGTGCCATCGTTTCTTTAGCATCGTCATCTAGTGGGTCTTCTTCAGAGTCATTGTCAAGGCATTGATGTCCTATGTGGCAATTGCTCTCATTGTAGTTGTCGATATAGTCGTCGCTGTTGCTGGATTCTTCCTCGCCGTGGACTGAAAAACTCCCGCGTTCATGGCTAGCTTCGGCTTGTTCTGTCTTAGAAGCTACCAGATACTCTTCCTCTGTCATCTCGGGGAGGTTTATTATGGCAACGGGGAAAGACGCCGCTCGTCTTATGTCTCCCGATGTCTCCAGCTTCTCGTCGCTGATTTCTACGCTGCCAGCGCTTGTCCAGCGCGTGGAAGATGTCCCAGTTCCAATGGACGTCGGTGGCCCACTCGGAGATCTGGTAAGTCTAGAGTCATCCTCGGACTCGAGGCCATTTCTTAGGAACAAGTCTCCGTATTCGTGCTCGATGTCGTGATTAAAATGTTCATCACTGTCGACATCGTCATCTTCCACTATCGTTTCCGGGTCTTTGTAAGGCACTGACTCCTGCCGTGCTGAAAGGGTGGCACCTCCGTTGTCGAGTCCATCGTAAAACCTGTGCCACTTGGCAAGAGCCGCTTGGTACCCCGCAGAATCGACATCGATATTGATGCCTCCAAAGATCTCCGTGTGTGCCATGAGGACGCGGAGGACGCGTGCAGTGCCCTCTATATTTGAAGGGCCTTGGCTGAGGCTGGCTCCAGAGGGAGAGGTTGTGTTGATGCTAGAGTTGGTACTGGCTCTGGCGCTGGTACTGGTACTGTCGTGAATTGATATGAGATTGGAGTAGCTGGTGTTGACGGTAGTTGACGTTGAAGCAGTGGCGGCAGCAGCGATAGCTTCTTGAGCTCTCCGTACTCGATGGGGAAGGGGCTTCAGTATGCGACCCAAAGCCGAATGACCTTGAGGGGGATTCATGGTTGGCCCCCAAGTGTATAGGGCCTAGTGTCCTCGGACAATGTACATAGGCTAAAGCCACTCAATGGTAAAGAGGTAGAGGAATCAAAATACAAGGTGGTTGAAAAGCGAAGAATTGGATGTTGAAGTTGAACACTGTATGCCTCTTCCTTCCCTCCTATTTGGACCATGAATCTAACCGACGACTAAGGGAATAGTTTCGGCCGGCATATGGCGAAATTCGTCGTGCATAGAGAGGAAAGGCTCCACCATCGTTCAATATGTCGAGTCCGGCCGGCGAACGTGACTTAATAATTAAGAGCGTGCCCACAACCGCGTTTTGTGCACGGGACCGCGTCTCATCGGTTTTCCGAATCCAGTCCGCCATCATCAGTCCCACCTTCCCCTCATAACTACCCCGAAACTTGAGCACTTTATAAAATTACCAAGGTCAAGCTCTCTACATATCTGTTAAATTTAGCGTTATTTATTGGTCTTGATGCCATTCGTTAAGAGTATTTATTTGCTACAGGCGATGACGTTGTGCTTCGTAGTCCCTCGTAGTTAGCACTCGTCACCATCGTTTACTTCATATTTCATTCATTCATCAATTCGCCCACCCCTGCTAGCGGACTGTGGATTGCGACTGCAACTCGTGCGTATACATCTGACAGTGTGCCAGCATCGGTCACTCAGCACTGAATTCTTTAAATGGCACAACACTCGCCACATTCCGGCTTTAATGGATCGATTTGCCTGTAAGTGTTGTTCATGTTACACTTTTTTTGCGGAGTCGCAAGATAATTTTACCGTAGATTGGCAAGCAAAAATGCGAGCACAGCCTGTGTGAACGTCGATCGGATAGACGGAGTATGGCACGAGAATAACCAAAATAACCGCCGATCTAATCGTCTGTCACTTTGTCAGGCTGACTTGTTGTCGAATTTCTGTACTGAATTCATGAGTTAAGTACGCAGTTGTAGGGTTTGTTAACCATAATACTTCCGGGTACTAACAGAAGGGGGACAAAGCCTATGATACATCTGCTAGAAGTTTACCGTGGTTTAGCAAGGTGCGCCGACAAGGTAGGATGTTGGCATCCGGTCAGAAGACCAATCCACAAATTCCGTACAAGGCGAGAACTTGTATATGGACCTGTACAACACTTTATCCCTCGAAGTTATCATTAAACTCGAGATGAAGGCAAACTGGGGATGCACTTACCCTGCACCTCACAATTGGGAAGAAAATGGCCGAAATATGTCCAGACTCGACATCAGAATGAGGGGTGACGAAGAACGTCAAAAAGTCAGAAACCCACTCACATGGCGTACCAGCGCCTAATACTACGTTCCGCAAAGATACCTTGGCAGTCCCATCTAGTGCCGAGACCGAATTCCGATGCGGTGTTAAAACCTTCTTGGTCGTATTAACCGTACTAGACTTAGTTTATGCACTGTCGCTGCTGAGGCAGATTTTGACAAATTTGAAGGGCTTAAGATTCACAGTGCACTATCTATAGCTTAATGTCCTAAACGAGCGGTCTTGGTTGTTATATAGACGCAAAATATGAGGTCACCTCTACCTTGTCGATCATCATCACTTTCATCTTTTCATACGCTACAGTTTGTTCTTATGAATGACAAACACTGCAGGAACTCCGCCGCCTATTCTTGCCCTTTGTGTCCGGATATCGAATCAAGACCCCGAAGATTGGGTACATATTTTCAAAGTTGGTAGTAGAATATCGTCATCCTATAAGCATACTTTCTGAAGCAATGCAGGTTATCGACGCTGGCATATACCCTTGTGGCCACTATATTCGACAGTAAACTTCCATCTCCTTCACATCATATTTTGTGCGCGTCATTGAAATAAGACCTCTTTCTTGCGATATGCTAGAGACTAGCGAAAAATTCAATCTATCAATCAAATCTCCAGGGTGGAGTTCTGGCCATGGCTTTTAGTGATTACATGCCTGCTTTCTCGAGAGCACTATTGCAGGACTGACAAATCTACTACCTGTAAGATTTTCTGACCCTCAGATGAGTCACATCTGTTGAACCATGCTTAAGAGGCTTATTTCTGGCACCACAATTTCAAGTAGTCTTTTGGCCTTGGTCATCTTCGTCATCACAAGCGCCCAATCTATATTTAAGGCAACATGTCTGCTGCCGAATATCATGCTCATAAATATAATGGCCTGCCATGTTTTTAAAGAGACCAAATTTTTCCTTGAAAACGTGTCGATGTCACTCAAACCCTTCCTGTCACCTTTGATCCCCAAGTGCCTACACATGCCTCCTAATCCCGTTGCTCCATTACATGGATCTAGTAATATGGGCTAGGAGCAGGGCTCTGTGTCCCGTTATCTACAACCGTATTAGTTAGTTCTGCATGGGGCTATGCCCCAATAGACATAAATTGACACAAAAGAAAAAGGATCTAGTAGTGCTTTTCATAGACTTCATAAACTCACGAATTTTCCAAAATGGTATATGTTCGGGTTCTTTAAATATCTCCCCGTTCAGGCGGCCATAGGCCTATGCAAAGCACTGAGCAGTCATCACGAAAGGCATATCTTATGTTGCCTAGAAATGGACCGATTGGTATGACTGATCGTTTCGAGGAAAGCTGGCAACGGGAAGGATTTACTAAATGGCCATCATCTGGTTTCCTCATCATGATTCTTTAGGCCGTCTAAGAAAATCGCCATCCATAGCCACGTATAAGTTTTATTCACCTCGACTTTCTCTACTTTCTCGGGCAATGAATGGCCGCTTACAATCGCGAGACGTAATGGCTGTGGCGATAGCAAAGTTTTGAAAGGATCAACGATGTAGTCGCAGCATTTGTCACCATGGTCGGCGGCCGTTGAAGTTCAATTTTTTTTTTTTTTTTTGAATCAGTTTATTAACGTGTAAGAAGCGGTCGGAGCGCTAAGACACACGGGTGCAAGGATGCACCGCCCTACGGTAGAGTATCTACTAAGGCTCGGTTCTACGAGTGTAGCGAGGTTGTGTATCTAAGTGACCATGGGTACGTGAAGGGGTAGTGTAAACGTATAGCTTGTATCAAGCCGAGGGCGTCATAGGCACCTGTACATGATGCTTGAATATAAGGAAATGATGATAAAAGTACTATGGCATGGGTAAGAAGTATACGAAGAAATATGTTACAAGAATAAGAATATAAGATCTATTACAACAGACAGCAAATAAGGGAGGAATGAAAGAAAAGGAAGTGAGGGTCGTCGTGGGTCTATGTATTGGGAGGTTGAGTGGTTCGCTAATTGTCCTCGTCGGATTCGTCATCCTCGGAGTCGGGTACAGGTTTGTCATCAAACGCTGGAGGTTCAGATTTACGTGGGTTTCGGCCAGTTCGAGAGAAGGCGCCGAACGCGGATAGGAAATCGATTAGGGATCTGATGCCGGGCTCTGTTCCCAAGATCTCTGGTAGGAATATGTCGCGAGAGATTCTGCGGAGGCTGCTACGGGCGTGGGTGTATCTTGGGCAGTAACAGAGGATGTGTTCGCGGGTTTCGATGTCTGCTTCTCCGCATGGGCATTTGATCTCTCCACTAGATTAAAGCGAAGTCGGAATTGACCCTTGTAAGGTGCGGCATGTTGAAGTTCAGTTTGGCTTAGATAGAAAAAATCGCTCAACGTTATCTTTAGAATGGAAACCGCGCTTTTTCATTTCCCACGCATGCCGTGTAGCTTCCTCAACTCTATTGATTATAGTATATTTAGATCTAGATTCATAACGCTGGTCCAAGGATTGCTAGTCCTGATCAAACGGGCTTTGTATATCATGGCGGACGGGCAGTAAGTATGTAAGTCAGCTCTCTTCATTAACCTTGCTCGCTCTCCCATTGCTAGACTCTACATCTTTTTTGAGGATGACAGATACTACAGCAGCTCCGCGCCCACTCAGGGATCTATCTTTCGAGTCATTTGTCTTGAAGTATATCCTAGCTGGATGTAGTGCCGTGAGCGTCTTAGATCGCTCTTCTGCAAAAGATATTAATGGGTCAATAGATTATCAGTTGGGATATCCTAAGCAACCTGAAGAATGAGTACACATTACTCTTCAGGTATCGCATCAAGCTCACGACGGTGGTGTACATGGTTGCAAGGTCAGCAAATGGCCGGTTTTTGCTTGTATGTCTTCTAACATCACATAGATTATCAACGCTGGCGTTCATTCTGGTAGCCACTATCTTCAGCAGTAAATTTTTATCTCGATTGCTTCAGGTTTTGTGCGTTCCACTGAACCGGATTATTTAATTTATTCAGCAGCACCATTAAAGACATGCGAACAGTTTTTGCTCGCAGTGTACATTTTGATGACCATTTCCATATCCACCACCTCCCTCCTTTTCGTCTTCCGCGTGAGGGCAATCTACATAGGGAACAAATATATCGCATCTTTTTTTGGGCTCATGTGGCTCGCTGTCGTAGCAAGCTTCATGGCAACGATGCAAGGACTAGACGCCCTCCTCGAGTCAAATGAGAGTGGGTCTCTGACCTACTGCGCTACTCGGAGAATCTCTCGCTACGTCGCACTCAACTTCGTCATGCCTCTCGTGCACGATACCTTGGTCTTTCTAGCAATATCCTGGAGACTGACCACCAATTCAATACAACATTCAAATGTTAAGAACGGTGTTCGGGCCATGGTCTTTGGGGATTACATGCCCGCCTTCTCAAGAGCACTATTGCAGGATGGGCAAATGTACTATCTGTAAGCTTTTCCGGGTTTGAAAAAATATATACTCTGAGAAGAGGTTCGTTGCTTATGATGATGATTCTCAGAACAACTATATCTACTGGTCTCCTAGCCTTCGTCATGCTTTTCATGACAAGCGCCGAAGTTAACACCATATTTCTGCTGCCCAACTTCATGCTCATGAACATTATGGCGTGTTATGTTTTCAGAAAGACGAGGTTTGGCATTTTCCCCGAAAACGGCATATCAACTATCAATCCCCCTACTCTTCCTCTCGCATTCAATATGGTGAATTCTATCGACCGAACAATTCCTTCGCAGACACGTGAGTGACGGTTAACAATCATTTTTACAACCACCCAAGCTGGACTTCAACACTGCTTTGATAAATTGTCAACAAACACTGCTGGCCAGTTTGAATAGTATGTATTTTTTTTTGAACCAGTTATTACAGCTGGTTTCAGATTTATGCGGAATCGCGATTTTCATTTTCTTGCCTAGGACCCTGAAAGACCTATGACAAATCTGTTGGCATGTTCGGCGCCATCTCTTCCCTCAGTCTGTTTGCATACCAATTACTTTACCAGCTTTCAACATGTCTCCACATCTGTATCTGCTGGGAATGGGCAATCTACTATTAATTGATATATATTTATCGGACTTAGTCATCAGTTTAGTAATTAGATAACTTTTAGATAACTCTGGATATAAGTAGAACAGTGTAGATATATTGACTTACAGTATATAAAGGCTCTGTAGGAGCTCATAGTAGAGGACTTGTCAATCCCCCATGTGTTCTGATCAGCTCTGATCAGCGACCTAAAACTCTTTTCACCACCCAAATGGCCTGCAATTGCCCAAATTTTTGGCTGAACAGATCTAATCTGATCAGATCAGAAAACTCAGAACTGATCAGCCAACTCAGAAACTGAGTCAATTATTTTCAACAAAAAACTGAGCAGTACTACTCAGGTCCAGATCAGATCACTTGTAATAAAATAAATGTCATATACCAGGAATTAAAAGATCTGCACCTGATTTGGTACTGTCTGCAGTAGATACAAAAGAAAATCCTTGTTTGAAGTGAGCATTCAATATTGAAGTAAGAAAATAAAAAAAATACATTCATTAAAAATTGAAGCCAGGGCTACAGACAAGTCACATAACTTGAACTTTACAGTATTTTGCATATTGAACATGCTGACATAATTTTCATATAATGACATAATTACAGAAATATTGCCCTCAATTTTCTGATCATTTTGATATATAATATGTGGATATAGTTTGAGAGAGAGTGCCAGAATATATTATTGGGTGTTGAAAAGAATGGTATATAATTTATTAAATGTGGAAAACAACACAAGCATTAATAGTGTACATAATTGGTAAAGCATGTGTAGAATGAGTAAATATAAAGCTGTTGGTTCAATTCCTGTTGAATGCATTTTATAATTTTGCATTTATTACAAATATCATGTGACTTTAATAAATTATGTAAGAGCTTATATAATGCCAACTAAGCATAAATATTATGTGATTTCAATAGAATACAAGCTTTATGACCTGCCACTACATGTCGGGGGGATTCACTTTGCTCACCCCCCTGTGCTTCACAGCAGAGTCAACAGCTTGCTGGAGGCTGCACCCCCAGACCCCCGCTTGTCAGCACCCTGTGCCTCCTCATTGAAAAATGAATAATAGCAGTCATAATTATAATATCTTGGGGGGGAATGAGCAAAATATCAGCACTTCATGCCTCATTAATGAAATTAATGATAGCAGTCATCTATATAATTTTTTTTTTTGGGGAATGAGCCCCTCTTGCTTCACACCTCACTCAAAAATAAACAACATTTATCTCCCTTGCTTCACAGCCAGGCCAATAGCTTGCTAGTATTTTTGAAGTCCATTATAGAGCTACACAGCACCTCTATAGTCAAATTATATATACTCAGTCAATAACAGTCAATATTTCTGTCCTTATCTAAAAAGTGATCAAATACACAAATATATATACACAGAACTCTATATTCTGTGTCCATTAAATATTTCTTTGCTTTGTAAATCTGAAACCAAAATTTCAAATCATCTTAGACCTACTCCAACTAATCCACAGTACATTGTCATGATGTCTGTAACTGTTTTAATATCTACACCCCTGTCCATATCCACTCCCAATCAATTATTATTCTACTTTATATTTTATACAATACTGCATTACTCATTGACTATCCACAAATTATCTCAAATGCACAGCACCTGTGGCACTGTGCCATTTTAAATTTCATGCCTTATACTCTTCTTCTTCACAATAAAAATAGTCTGCAAGTTAATCACATCAATCTACAATCTATAGTTTATTAAAATTTAAAAGTCTATTTATTTTTACATGCATAAACCACACAGGAGCTTTATCATCAAAAAAAAAAAAGTTATCACTTGTAGAGCACAGTAGACTACCTATTTCCAATTAGGAAATTATATCCCAATGCTATCTTGATATCCACATCTTCATTTAAACAGCATCCACACACTCACAAATTCCTCTACTACATATCAGTTGTAAAGCTTGCCAATGAAGTGCTCCTGCACCTTACTAAGTCAGTGCTGCACACCTCCATACTAAATATAATATAAATATTTTATCACTCCACCCTTTCTAAGTTTAATCAAAACCATTTGGAAATGTCACAACAAAGCATGGCACCTTCAGCACTATGCCTATACCAATATACATACATATTCAGAAATTTATGTGGTCCAGAATCACTCAGTTACTAATATTCAAATAGGGCGCATACATTTTGCAGAATATTAAATCCCATTTGTTTATGCAGTCAGGTACTAGAGAGTTCATCAGGCTAAAGTTGAAATGATGGAATACATTTCAATTTAAATGGATACAAATATATTCCAATCTAAATGGAGACAACAACCAGGTACTACTCCATGTCTATGTCCATAATCCTCTGGTATTCAGTGGAATCTGACATGATGCAAAACATGTATCATGACTAGTGAGCAAATTGAAATGGGTAAGACAGATTAGAATAGAATGTACCTGTACTGCACAGCTGCCTGTCTGAGCTTTTCACAATTTGCTTCTCTATACTGGGTCTGTGCCTCCCAATGTGAGTCCTTGAGTGATGTAGCTTCATTGGGACTTAGAGTGAGTTTGTGCCTGCAAATGAAAATGAGCAACATAGATTAGTATATAGAAAAAATGCTTGTACTTCCTGGCATATTCATGGGATTTCTGTTGCTGATTGTAAATGTCTCTGTGCAATGGATAGCATTTTTGCTTGAGTTGCTCTGCTAAGAAGGTTAGAAACACACTCACTGCCAGTATAAGTGATGTTTTCTGGCCAGAATTTCATCTCAGGTGAAGTATGTTTGAGTACAATGACTTGGTGGTGAGTGCTTGAATTTCATTACTGATATTGTTGTTGTGGTTTAATGCAAGCTGGGTTAACATGTGTTCTATCACTGCTAAACATGATTATTGCTGCCAGTATCCCAAAATAGATCACAATATTTGTGAAATCACTAAGTTGTTTGTACAAAAAAAAAATCTTTTGGGTGCAAAGGAGACACATTATTGTCTATTGAACCACAGAAATATTACAAAAGACTGTATTAAAAAGATTCTCAACAGTAAAGAAAGAAAAATCCAGTTACAGATTTCTCAATGACCAAAAAGTAGTGGACTGGAAGATAAATCCATGGTTAAACCACATGTAAACTACTCTGCTCAGTGAGGTAGTTGTATGTCCCATTGAACTATGTAGTGTGTGATTTGATATATAAATTGAAAACCAAAACACAAACCAGAGAGGAATGGTCTAGACTAGATAAGATGACTCTCTCCCTGTTAATTTAAAGTGAGGGTTGGCTTGGCCACTAGATTGTGAAGGTGTATATGTCTGAAGAGGGCAGGGACATCTGAATGAAGATAAATGGATGAGAGGGTATAAAATGCCCTTGAGTGTTTACTGGGAGGAAGCTACCTGACTTGATTAGGGTAGAACAGTGTGAATGAGGAGTGATGACTGTGAAGGGGCCAAATGACTAGATAAATCATAGGGATTGATACAGGGGCAGGAGTGAGAATGTAGTCTTGATTCTAGTGTGCTTCAATCAAGTCTGCAGCATCTGCAAAGCTAGAAGTAAAGCCTGGTAATAGAATAATGACTAGAACAGCCTGGAGTGATATATGATGAAGGATTGTGTAATGTTCTTGATCCAAACCTCAAACAGAACAGTGAGGTGAATGAGGGATGACTAGGGCAATCAAAGGTGATGACCTAAGTGGTATTCTTGAGCCAAAAAAATCAAACAATGCAGGGAGACAGGTAACGGATGACTGGAGCGATGGATGAAGATGACAACAAGACCAAAATTGCTGAATAAAATGTTCTGGAGCAATAGAAGTGATGGGGAGTTGAGGATCTTGATGTAGAGGAAGAATGAAGGGCATGAAGGATGATAGGATTGAAATGAACAGGATAAAATTCTCTGTGATGAGAGAACGTGGGTGGTTGGATAGGCTGGTTTAACCACTGAAGGACGTCTTGAATAACTGGAGTAATTGCTGGGTTTTGTGCTGAATACTGATAATAACTTCTTGAGTGCGTACTGGAGCGCTGATACTGACTGTTGATAACTTGAAAACTTTGCTGTGAAGAAAGTTGGGACTTGTAACTTCCTTGTATTCCAAGCAATACTAATACATGGTTTATATACTGGAGAGCATAGAAAAATATTTGAAAGAGGAAAAGCATCCAAACTATACTAATCATTCTGAAGATCAACACCTAATAGATCAATCTGCCAACTACATACAATAGATTGAAGGCTGATGTAGTTTAGAAGTGAAAAATAGAAGAATGAGTAAGTAAGTAACATAGGATGAGTAAGAAGTATAAGCAGGATTATGAAAAGCGAAGTGAGATGAGTAAGAAAGAAGCAAAGCTGAGTAAGTACAATAAGCAAGAATGACAAAAGGAAGGAAGGATCAATCATATGAAAGTGTCAGACAATAGAAAAGGAGCCAAAATAGCAAAAAAAGTATCATGCTAATGAATAGAACCAGTCTATTCATGGCACAGCTCAATCATCCATTACCAAGACTGCTGAGTGAGACAAAGATTTGCTGCATATGTGGAATCCAGTTAAGGACCAAATCATTGTATATGACCAAATGCTGATGACAATGATGATATATGATGCTGTGCAGTGCTGTGTATACTAGGATGGATAGAAATGATGTCCAGGAATAAGCTGCACATAGCCTTGAGGTTCAAAATAGATAGACAATTGAATCATTGATAGGAATATAGCTGATCAAAGGGTTGAAGTGGAGATTGAAAGTTGGAATGGAGATTGAAGCGGACTGTGAATGGACTTCAACGTTGAATATTGAGGGACATGCTTCAGATAAAAATGTGAAATAATAACCCTGGCTTCTGCATGCAATGGGGAGTCGAGACAGATGTTCTAAGCTTATAGATAAATCTCATATCCAATTAAAAATGATGTATGACACTGTGCCTAGAATTTCTGTTCCAGTTTATGGTGCCACTCTGGATTGCAATTCTTGCAATATATACCAACAAATGGCCATCAACTTGTACAAAATGAATGTGGATGCTTTTTGCAATACCAGGCAACTTCATTTGTTGGCAGAAACCAAGAGCTCTCTCTGCAAACAATGTATTGCCAGCTTCTACAAATTACATGAAGCTGCTGTATTTAAGGAAACCATGAATGTGCTGCCTAGTAGAGCAGAATCAGGATCAGCACCAGAACTGGTATTGCTTCCCCCAC
Organism: Psilocybe subaeruginosa; assembly: GCA_027604855.1. Taxonomy (NCBI): domain Eukaryota; kingdom Fungi; phylum Basidiomycota; class Agaricomycetes; order Agaricales; family Agrocybaceae; genus Psilocybe; species Psilocybe subaeruginosa. Next base: position 61,169 of record JANCIO010000193.1, read on the forward strand.
ATTGTTCTTGCTGAACATGGGGTGAGGCCCTGACTTGGGAAGACGTTCTTGCCCTCAGGCGGTCTCAGCAGACAGACATCCACACTGGGTATGGGATGGAGTTAGAAGATGGGACTATTGTGGGAAACAATTCAGAAACAAGGAACACTGTTGGAACTTGTGTGTTGTCACCTTCTCTAATCACAATTTTTACTCATATCCATCCAGCAGGTGTATACAACAATGGCTCTCCTAATTCTTGTCAAAGAGTCCTGGAAGCACTCACAAACATGTCTGATGATAATGTAGACAAAAATATGCCTGCCCTGGTTCTGATCCCGGCGACCAACATGACTGAAATCCTCAGCCTGGTAGGCAAAGCCCTTGCAAACATGTCTGAGTCTGAGGAGGATACACCCACCCTGGTTCTGGTCCCGGTGACCTACAATACAGACATCCTCATTCTACAGCCATGTAAGCTATTTTAATGTAATACCCCCCGGCAGTTGCCCAAAACATGTTATGTATTCTGGCGGGCAATTGCCCAACTGCCCAATTTAATGTATGAGCAGCTTGACACGGCAGATGGGCTGGTGCCGAACAATACGTACAAACAAATACCATTTGGCCCCGCAGGGACGAAAAATCGTTTTGGGCCTCGTTTTGGGACATTTTGGCTCGTTTATGGCGCGCTAAAGCAGGCGTAGTATTCTATTAATATATCTGACACTACCACAGGCGCTTGCGCAGGAAAACGTGGGGACGGCGGGGTGGATTACACTGGGCAATTCTGGATGACGTTTATAAATAGGCGGGGCCAACGTCATAGTTCGACACATCTGACAAATTATGCAAGCTCAATGACTAATTTAAATGACGTAGCTTTAGGGTGCAATCTGAATGTGTAATATTAATGACCAGTTTTGATGGATCATTCTGGCAGGTCTGGACCGTATCGTCCAAAAATAGATGTCCACCAATTTAGTTCCGAGTTCGATTCCTGCAAAATAAACATATTTTCCTTAATATGTCGGGCTGTGTTTCAGCCAAAGTGTGGACCATTATAAACATCGGAGCACTTTGTGTACTTCTTGGTTTTTTTCAAACCTGTTATACTTCAATTATACTTGAATATTTATCTGCTAGGCCTTTCCCCTCAATGTTGTGAATGTGGCTATTCAGCCGAAAATGCCTGTAAAGCAATCACCAGATGAAATTTAAGTGTGTAGCTAACAAAGGACATTGAGTTCCAAGTTCGAACCACATAAATGC